>BEHA01050397.1:613481-623604 GCA_002897215.1 Eschscholzia californica subsp. californica | reverse complement strand
AAAATAACTTATTGAACTAAAACTAAAGGAGCCACCGCCGCTAACGTCGGAAAACCGTCACTGTCGGCGGAAACCCGCCTCTGAACCCATATTTGGCCGAAATAAGTGTCGGAGACTTATAGCCGGAAAAGTTACTCCATAAATTTCCATTTCAATTTCCTTCTAAAGCCGATCGATAAACCACCGTCTTCATTGATTTGATGGAGATAGATAGAAACTTGCTTCGTCTAGTAAAAGGAAACCCTAGATAGAGCTTTCTGTTCCTTTTTTTTTATCTTTTGTTTAATTCTCTATTTATCTCTCTGTAATTGTTGTTGGTTCCATTTCATATGTTGTATTAGAGCAAATTCAATGATAAAAAGACATTAAACAAACACATTTTTCACCATAAAATGGAATTATTAGAACCCTGGGGATCAAAACATGAAAGAAGACGAGGTTATGGGATTTGACATCGACTCCGGCGAAGAATAAGAATTGATTGAAGAAATTGAAGCAACAAGGGATGAAACCGTTCAAACTTAAAGCAGATTCAAAATGAGAGTATGATCCATTGAATCTTCTTCCAAGCCGTGGTTAAAGAAGGAATTGGGTAAATCACCATCTTGAATCAAACTAAACAAAGTTAAGAGTTTGATCCCACTCAATCACCAACATAGCCCGAACGAATCAAACGATTTAGGATGGAAAAAGAAGAAGAAAAATTATGAAGGAAGTTTCCCTTTGCCGGAAAAACTGAATCTCGAAACTCTTTCTCTCTCTAGGAAGAAAACGTTTTTTTCTTTACGGGTCGGTCAAATCCATTTTCATGGGCTATCTGGCCCTAGATTTTGGAATACACGAGTACATCATTAGATTATTTTTTTTTTTTTCCAATCTTAGGATGAGATAAGATCGTAAAGACGGAAGGAAGTCAATATTTGAAGAAGATGACACATTCGACTCTTAACATCAAAATAATTCAAGAATCCGTGTGATTTGGGTTTTCTCCACCACCATTCCCCCCACCGATTTTTTCTAGGGTTTGGTTTAAAAAAAAAAAACCCTAAAAATTCTGAGAATATAAGAGAGGGAAGGAGGGAGGGAGCGATTTACAGAAAAAGAAGGAATGCTTACGAGGAGCAAAGCGGAAAAAGAAGGAAGAAGAATGCTTACAAGGAGCAAAGCGGCATTATTATTAGCATCATCATCTGCTGCTGGTGTTTCTTCTTCTTCTTCTAATCCTCCTCCTCGGCCCATTAAATTTGAACCGAACAAGAAGAAGAAGAAGAATGTGAAGAAAAGAAAGAGAAAAGTTAGCATTTTTGATCGATACGATCGTCCTCGATACGATCGTCCTCGATACGATCGTCCTCGATGCGTTATTCCTCCATTATTGGATCCTCTATACGTTCCTGTTGTAGATGTTTCAGAGGATCCTTGTTTCACTACCATTACTAACACAAAGAAGAAGAACAACTCAATAGGAGGAAGAAGATCAAGAGGAGGAGGTATTGATGATCATGAATACTCCTCTACTACTATTCATGTTGGTACTTTTGATAATAATTATTTTTTGGTGTTTGAGATACTATCTAGACTTCCAGTTAAAACCCTAGTTAGGTTTAAGAGTGTTTGCAAAACATGGATTTCTTTGATTGAAAAAGATGAAAATTTTATTAATTTTCACTTTACCCGTTCTTCTTATTTGAATAAAACAACAACAACAACATTAACAACACAACAACACTCTCCTCCTCCTCCTCCTTGTCGTAGTAGTAGTCTTCGTCTACTTATGGTTGTTCCTGTACCACACTTGGATAGGGTGACCTGGGATTGGATGACCTACAGTTATTGCAATTCTTTTGCGAGGTCTTACAGGGAGTTGCATGTTACAGCTGATCTTCTACTAATTAACGACGACCACGACACTAAAAAAATACTAGTAGAGGAGGAAGACACAATAAGGGAGACAGTCTTGTCCTCTTACACTACCATTTCAGAACCTCTAAACGGTTTGATATGCCTCGTTCACTCACACAGAGAATATGCTCATCGTATATACAACATCTGTACCAGACAAGAATCCCCATGGTTTATATCAGATTTGATGCTAAAAAAAGGTGCTCGTTCCGCAAGGTACGCATTTGGTTTTGATCCTGCTACCAATGAACACAAATTGGTCTGTGTCTATCATACCAGACGTTCTAACAGTTTTGAAGCTGATTCTATTTGTGAGGTTTTGACCATAGGAGGAGGGCGCCAAGGTAATAATAATACTCCTCCTAGATGGAGAACAATCGAAGAAGGCCACTTTCCACACTTTGTGGAGAAAGGTTCTATTTGTGTGAATGGTGTTATTTATTGGAACACGACCCATCTTGAAGATTGGAAGAAGGGGAATATAAGACGTACTGACTATGTAAAAATAGTGGCATTTGATGTAGGAAGTGAGAAGTTTAGAGAAATCGCAATCCCTGATTTCATCCTTCACCACCACCGTACTGATTTTTTCCTTGACCGCTACCGTTCTGATTTCATCCTTCACCACCACCGTATGTATTTTGGCAGCCCCATTTTTTTTATACAAGTTGATGGGCGTTTTGCTATGATAGTTAGAATGAAGAAGAATTTATTCAACATGTATTTATATAAAGAT
The DNA here is from genome assembly GCA_002897215.1 of Eschscholzia californica subsp. californica. Taxonomy (NCBI): domain Eukaryota; kingdom Viridiplantae; phylum Streptophyta; class Magnoliopsida; order Ranunculales; family Papaveraceae; genus Eschscholzia; species Eschscholzia californica. The sequence continues at coordinate 620,966 of BEHA01050397.1, read as the reverse complement.
GATGAGGATAGATGGAGTGAACTGACTAGTTTCGTATTGCCTTTTTCTTTCGAAGATGGTGACCAAGTTAAATTTTATTCTTTCCTTGGATCAGATGACAAGATAATCGTAATCAACTTTGGCCAACCACGTGATTGGAATGATCCTTATGACCGATCCAATCGTAAACGCGTTACATCCCCTATCTACTACTGTTACAATTGGAAGAATGATACTTTGACAGAGTTTGATGTAAGTGGAACCCTCTCCTCAGTTTCGCAACCACTAGGGTTTCTTAGCTCTCTTTCTACTTTCTCGGAGAGCCTCTTTCCTGTTTGTTAGCAATCAAAGTACGTAGTACATCAACACCACCGTAGAAGAAGAGAGGATTGGCTTCACTATGATTAGTTGCTTTTTTGTTTTATAGCTATCTATGTTGGCGTTTTATTTATAAGGCACAATTATGTTTTCATTTTATTTACTATAAAACAGTATTATGTTTGCTTGTTAGTTATATAAGATGTATTGTGTTTTCTTCATCTATTTCCATGGTGTTGTTATGTGTCTGTTTGCATAATTCCTTGTTTCTTTTACTTGCAAGAATCAGATTTGGTCAGACCCTGAGTTGGGATTATATGGGTTTTGATTGTGTTTATATTACCTGAAACTGTGAAAAGATAACAGTGCTGGTCGGACTCCAATCTTTTTATCGTTGTGGGATGTTGAAATTGTTCAACAAGTGTTCCTGATGTATTAAACCTAACACTGTGAAGTTGATACTCGGGCTGACTTCTCTGTCTAAATCTCTAAATTGTTGTACTCAGGCTAACGTTGTGCCATTTGAAGTTCCGTCTGCTATGTCTGGGTTATTTTACAGGATATCTGTTGAGTTAAAGTTCATTGAAAATGTGAGTGCTGCTATGAATACTCACTCAAGGGTAGATGTTATGTCTTTCACTAATAAGGCGTTGACAGCCACCCAAAAAGAGATATTTCGGAAGACATGTTTTGATCATCCACATCGAGGTGGACGAGTTGAGTTTTTGTGGTGTGCTCGTGCACATTATGTTGTTGCGTGAGACTACCTACCTCACTTCAATATAATTCGATGACGTTCTTGGTTGACAAGAAAGCAATGACTTCCATCGAAAAAGATTTTTTGAAGACTTTTTCAGTCACTATTTTTTTCATAGTTGGAAATATTGAACTGGATTGATTTGATAGGTAATGATGGTTCTTGTTTGTAATATTTTTAGTGATGATATCGAATTGCTTGAATTCGTCTATGTTTTCCTTAATTAACCTCTCTCTTCAATGTCTTGGTTTTGCAGCTCTATTTTCTTCAACAAAGATTACATTTTTAGATTACTATAAAATGCATCAAGTTTATTGAATTAAAGAGAAAAGAAGGACCACGAAAGTACTACATCGAATAATTGCTGAATAGGTATGTCTTGGAGTTCGTTTGTTCTCGTCGTCTGAATCTGACTCATCTGACCCAAACAGACCCAAAACCATTCAATTGGATGAGTCAGACAATACGAGTCAGAAAAAAACATGAAAGTGCGCAAAATATATAAGTGTAATAATTGGTGTGATGCCCTAAGCCTCAGTAGTTGATATTGTCTCCGCTTTTACCACCACCCCAGGCCGATAGGTAAGGGGTTTTGTTTTTGGTGAAGGCTCCACGAGCCCACCAAAAGCCTCTGCACTTACTAAGCTTGAGTGTACACCTACGGCCCACACTCCAAACACTCTCGTAATTAATGTGGGACTATCACAAGTAGTGAGTATTTTGTCCCAAACTTAGAACAACCATGTAGAGTAAAATGATTAAACTTTCAACTCAAAACCAGTTGGCAATGAGTGGAAAGGACCTAGATATTACATTCTTAGTTACGAGAGTACCTTTGTCTATGCGGGGCCTATTCTCACAGATTCGTTGTTTGTTTTAGTTTCTGATACTTATTTGAAAGTGTCTGAAGTCCATTAGTTTGCTACCTGGGTATCATTTTATTGTCATGTGTTTGGTTCTTGTAGGTGACAGAAATAGTTGGAGGTACTATTCGTTGGAGGCGGTACCTTGATCATCTTATAGTGTCATTATGTGATGATGAACGTATATTTAGAAACATGGAACCTCTCCTTTTGCAGGTACTAGTGCTCTATAAATTAAGACACTTTAAATAGCATGAATCACGTCATGAAGTTCATTAATAATTTTTTATATCGATAATATCTCCCCAATGGAATCACAATCTCTTTTTTCTACTTTCAATTACATGTGATCGTCTTATCTACAACCCCTGCTGTTACATCAAGAAGAAGTTATAAAAAATCTTCTTAGGTTTATTAAGCACTTAAATGCATTTCATTTATCTTAAGATGCTTAGTTTTTCCTATTTTTAGATCCTCAGAATTGGTTTCTATGAGATTGTTAAACTGGAGATGCCAGCATATGCTGTTGCCGATGAGGTAAGTTTCGCTACTCCCACATTCTCTTGGATTAACTCTATTCACGATAGTATCATTTCTTGCTTAACTACTATTGCCTGTCAAATTATCTTACATGTAGGTAGGTCTGTGGTTCTCCAGTAATCTCCCATAAGGACAACTTGGGTTAGGATATAGTATAGGCTCCAAAAGTGGTTTTCCCAGTGCTAGAAAAACTGCCCAAGTGTGTTAGTGTTACCCTTGTGTTCCATATAAGTGCTAATTATTGTATTGAAAAATGGTTTTAGATTGGATAGTTAGTTTCTTTCCGTTCTTTAACTCTTTGGCCTAAGACTCTCCAAGGATGAGCTGTTGTAATGGTCGTCTCGAGGCCGTGATCTTTGTGGGTGTGTACCAAGTTTACTTGGCAATGGATCTGTTTTGAATCTTTGAGTGAATGTATTGGAAGAGAGAATATTTATAAGCAAGTCCCAATGTGGGCAGGATCCTAGGTTCTTATACTTGGCAATGGATCTGACTCTGCCTTTTTCTCTTTATCTTTCTACGGCTTTGCGTACATTCTTTCTTCTTGTGACGGACATGTTTGGTTTGCTTTTGTTATTCCATCTTTTTTTTCCCTTTTGATGGTGATATGTGACAAAATCTAGAATGTCAGACTGGCAAAGATTGCTCTTAGGCCAGGTGCGGGTAACATGGTAAATGGGATTTTGCGGAAGCTAGTGTCACTTAAGGTTCGGCAGCTTTTATGAACTTTAATCATGTTGTCTATTTCATTGTCAGTGATTAAGTTCTTATATATTAACTCTGGATTAGGAAAAAGATTCTCTTCCCCTACCCAAATTGGAAGGCAATGATCGCGCGCGAGCACGTGCACTTGCACTCTTCATTCTCATCCAGTTGTAAGTTTGTAATCCTCCTCTAGCCGCAGGTTAGATGCACTTCTCTGCCAACTTCAGCAATACTTCTGCTTGCTCCATCTAAAAAATAATGCTGTGTTTGTTTTCTGTTAGTGGATGGTTAGACGATGGGTGAAGTTTCTTGGACAAGAAGCTGAGAAACTGATGACGTGGAATAACAGCGCTCCAAGTTTCAGTATCAGGTTTGTCGATGTGTTTCACTCTATACAATAGTATCACATGAGCTACCAAATCTATTGCTGATTCAAGCCATTGTATTTAATCCTAATGTCAGGGCAAACACTGCAAAAGGTGTTACAAGAGCTGACCTTGTTAAGCGTCTCGAAACATTGGAGGTATTTTACTTCTATTTTTTATGTGATGCTGTTGAAGCCCCCATTATTTGCTATCATTGTGCGAATAGGGTAACAAAATTTGTAGCGTACTAATGCCAGGCAAAATGGCATGTAGTTTGAAAACTGCCTGATGTGTTCGAATTTTTGTTCAGGTTGCTTAACAACCCATATTGTTATAGATTATGTATAATGTACTACTAATGCCCTTATACGGTTATACCTAAATGAAGACTAATAAAGAGGGAGTTGGTCATTTGGGCACATATATAGTCTTGCACATGCCAATAAACCATATGCCATATCTTATTCGTATATGATAGTATGAGATATCTGTAATTTTTTTTTTCTTTGTTGGCTTAGGTTCCACATGAGGTTTCTTTGCACTTGGATGATTTTGTTCGTATTACGACCGGATGCAGGTATCTTTGGTACTAAATTGAACTCCACCAGGAGGAAAGCCACAGAACTTAAAGAAGAATAGAAATGCTAATTGTTTTTATTGGGTGCTCACTTCTCAACGTTCTTCCTCGTACTCTCTTTGCTCCATGTTGTTTCTGTAAAACCTATACATATTGAGAGGGAATATGTGCAGTGCAAGATGAAAGTGCAGGTCCGGCTGTTTCCCTTATTATGTATGAAAATTGTTTTGGTGCATATTAAAGTTCGTATTGACTGACAATTGAGACAAATGAACTATGCAATTCCTTTTTTGGCTTCTCTATGAAATACAAATTACTGAGTATGGGAGTGATATTGTTTTAGTGGTTGGCTTGTCGTGGTATAACAAAAAATGCATTGATCAAGATGGCGTGGGCTGGTTAAAGGTTGACTTTGGTGCTTACCTCATGTAGTGAGTCAGTCCCATTACCATTAACCGCTCTATGCGTCTACATGTAGTACTTTATTTACCAAATGAACGAAGTTCAATTTAACTCCAATATGTTGATTCAAGAAACCGCAGCTCCATGCTTAACCCAACTCTGAAAGATCAAAGACAAGAAATCCCATTTGCATCAGCCAGCAGACTGCAACGGAATTTGTTCCAGTTCTTTTCTAACAGTGTCGCAGGTCAAAACAAAAACATCTGATTTGAGTTTCACATGGACAAATACGAGGAAGAATTTTAGCCGTATAAGGTGAAATACCCTTATCCACTCTTGAACATAAATAAGAACAAGTAAACCGCCAAAAAAAATAATAGAAACAGTAGTTGAAAGAAAATGGTACAGCCAAAAACAGTTTACAAGAGCACATAGGGACCAAAGGTAATGCAAGAAGCATGTACCTATGACTTACCTAGTACTTGCTCCTACAGGAGCACCAGAGCTCCAAGAGAATGGCAGGGATGTAACAGGAACGCCCCACCTTGAGGGATTGGAACCCATTTACTTATTGTATATGAAAGTGTGATCTTCTTCTCTAACTAGCCTGAAGTGGGCTCTGATTGCTTTCTTGTAAACAACCATGAATTCAAATAATAACAACAATAAAAACAACAAACAAACGGTGCAGCTCTAGGTCTTGGCACTTATGGTGCCCATGGCTTCAAACCACAAAACCCCACTTACAAAGAGGTAAAAAAAACGATTTTTTTCTCTTCCCCTCATTGATTAGAAGAGAATTTAACTCAATCCTATATCCCCAAACCCCAATTAGATGTTAATTTTTTTTGGTATTAATTAGATGTTAAATTAATTTTTTTTTTCTCAACTATGTCAATGGAAAGTTTGGCAAACTGCATCTCTTTATCACTTGGTTCATACAGCAGCTTTGATTGGAGCTCCTATCACCAAAAACCCTAATATTGTAAATACCCTTTTCAATTCTCTTTTGGGTGATTGATAATTTGACTGTCAGATATCAAAATTTATTAATCGATTTTGTTTTTCTTGATTTCTTTTGTAGTTTGGAGGCCTTTTGACTACTGGGATTCTAGCTTTCTCCGGGACGTAAGTACTCAATTCTGTTTCTTGTGTCAATTCGTGCCCGCGTTTTGTTAGGCCGAGTCAAGTAGGTTTGTCTCGGTCTGGATCGGCTGAGATAAACTCGACCAAACCCTAACTTGGTGTTTCAGCCGAGTCTCGTCTCAGGGGAGTCCGAGACCGACCCGAGACACAAGATTCTCGGCCCAAACAGACTACATAGAATAGAGTAAGACATGTTCTTGGCATCCTGACAATGAACTATCCTTCTTAGTCTTGTGCTGATCTTCGAGTCATTGTTCGAGGGGTCACACTTCGAGTCATTGTTCGAGGGGTCACAAGGAGATACTCGTATAAACTATTGCGAACCAATTTATCGACCAAATTGAACAACATAAAATATAAAGTTTTATACTATTTTACACATTCAATAAAATGTAATTATCGTTAAGAGAATGACTCGTTGACAAGCTTGACAATACTGCCATCCTTACCTAACCCTCATTCCTCATGTGGTCATGTCCATTGTCAAAAACGTTGGTCTATAGTCGTTTTTGTTCTACCTTGATTTGCACGTTGTGACAAAGTTCTTGTTTAGTACGTGTAATATTTGTCACTAGATTGCTGTTAAACTTAGCAGGTCAGGCGAGCACTACCAGTCTCCGGGTTCTGAGTGTCAACGGGCTCGTTCAGACTCGTGTAAATGGAACAGGTCGCGAGCCCTTGAGCATTTGTCCCACCCTAGATTTGTTTTATAGGATATAATGTGATGCCTGGATCTCTCTGAGTCTCTATAGCACCCATAATAAATGAAAAACTTACAAGCTCACTATGCTTCACTTGCTAGGTGAAGATACGATCATATGGACTTCTAAATTGCTGAAATACATGACCCACTCCCCAACAACTGATTTTCGACCATCTTAGCCAAGTATATTTGAACCGACTTAATGAATTTGACGAAAATTAGGGCTTGGGTTTTGCAGGTGTTACACGGTTGCGCTTCTTGAGAACAGAAAATATTCTAGGTTAGCTCCATTTGGTGGATTTGCACTTATTGCTGCTTGGGCAAGCCTGCTATTCTAAGTGATCACGGTTAGGCAGGTTAGAAGTAAGCTCTCAAAGATATACTTGCGTTATAAAGTGACTCGTATTGTTTTCGTTTCAATATATCTGTTTTTATGATATGGAACTTAATGTGTAATGTACTATTGTACTGTGATTATGCAATGAAATAATTCGTTCTTAAATTCGATGTTGGTAGAAACTAATTTGTAATTTGCAGATCTTAGCGTATCGTATTTAGTCATCCACTCTTGTTAGAATTTTATCTCGATCTTCATAGGCATCAAGTTAAACTACTTAATGGTTTATTACTTTGATTGACGAACCATGCCTAAATAAAAAACAACCCAAACATTTTTTTTGATTTCTTTGACCATTTTAGGAAAACTAAGAAGAAAACAGGTTAGACCTGTGGAAGAAAAGACAGAACAAAACCTAGAATTACCCAGAACCCGTGTCGGGCATAATCTACCCCAGTCTAGCTAGCTGAAATGGTCCAAGCTCGGGTAGAGAGAAAAGAACAGCTAGCACAAGCATATAGCCTGTTTAAGCCGAGCTTTCGGTATTGGAGTGCAAGGGACTAGAATGCAGTAAAAAGAAACCAAGATACCAGAAAACCAACTACTACTATATTAACATCACAAACTGAAAATTACATTAGTTACTTAGAGGGATAAACTACCTAAAAGATAGGTTCCATATCATGAACCTTTGACAGAAATCGAGAGAGGGCACATCGAAACAAACCAAACACGACCGAAGAGGCTTCCAAACTTCACGACAAACCGCTTCAACAACAGACCAGGACCTTGA
>BEHA01050397.1:553522-578878 GCA_002897215.1 Eschscholzia californica subsp. californica | reverse complement strand
ATCTCTAGACAATATTCATAATTAATAAAGGGGGTTTTTCCCAGTCAGCACAAATCTCTTCCGTTTTATATAATAGATTTTGTATCAATCAAATTTGACAATTTTCCATATTTATTATTGTTATATTTTTATTTTCTTTTGTTTCATTTTTTCTTAAATTAATTATTTTATTAAGAGAGAGGGAGAAATTTGAATTTCTTTTTTTAATCCTTGCAATATATTTTGTTTCCTTGTTTCTTAAATTAGTTATTTTATTTCTAAGAAAGACGCGATTTTTTTTTTAAATAGGTTATTTGATTTATAGGAAGGACTATATTTAAATTCTGGGAAGGGTTTCTAAACAATATCTTTTATTAAAAAAAGGATGTTTGTCCCAGTCAGCGTTTGCCTTTTTGTTTTATATAATAGATTTTATTGAGAGAGAGATTTTAATTTCTTTTTTTAACTCTTGAAATTTATTTTGTTTCCTTTTTTCTTAAATTATTAATTTTTTTCTAAGAAGGAAACGATTGTTGTTTTTTAAATAGGTAACTTTATTTCTACGAAGGACTACTAACAACTTAGCCGTTTTAGGAAGCATAAATGGGTCAAGCTTGTTTCTTCTAACATGAAATGGAAATACAACAACTTGGGAGTATCAAATCTACTGATGTGAGTCTAAAATCGATTTTCTGTACCACAATTCTTTTACAAGCACCTAGATGCTTACTCTTCTTCAAGGCAAGAAAAACAGCTAGATGCTTACTCTTCTTCAAGGCAAGAAAAACAGCTAGATGCTTACTCTTCAAGGCAAGAAAAACACCTTGGGACGTCGAAAATCAGGTATACCACATGAAGTTGATATTCCCGCTCGTGTAAAAGCACCTAGATGCTTACTCTTCAAGGCAAGAAAAACACAGTTGGAATGTTATAAGATTAACAGGATGAAATGTAACGATGGAAAGACACACTTATGTAATGTATGTAAACAATTGAGTAATAATCTTGAGTTTGTAGGAGAAATTACGTGTTTTATCATCATAGGTAGCTCTTCAATCTGCGCAATAAAAAAACGGTTCAAAATCATCAAACAAGAAAAATCCGACTTGATTTAGTTAGAAGATCCGAGAAGAAAAGAAAGACGATAATCAGCCTACTAGTGGGGTAATGGGGTAATAATTAACATAAGACCTATGTAGTCTGTGTCGGCCGAATTTCTCCGCTATCTCAGACATGAACCCTGAAAGAAAAATCCAAATATCATCATGGACCCTAACTAATCAGTCAACCTATCAAAATCAAAACTAATCCTTCATTATCAGCATATATTTCTTACTCTTTCCATAATAAGATCTTAACTAAAACAGATTTTTAGAGTATTAATTAAAAACGACCCGACCCGACCCGACCTCTCAGAAAGAAGAAAAAGGGACATATTTGTTGTTCCTCTCATTCCACTAAAACGATTTCTTCGAATCTAGGGGTTTGGTTCAAAAAGAAAAAAAAAAACCCTAAAAACTTTGAGAACATAAGAGAGGGAAGGAGGGATTTACAGAAAAAGAAGGAAGAATAGAATAGAATGCTTACGAGGAGCAAAGCTGAAAAAGAAGGAAGAAGAATGCTTACAAGGAGCAAAGCGGCATTATTATTATTAGCATCATCATCTGCTGGTGTTTCTTCTTCTTCTAATCCTCCTCCTCGGCCCATTAAATTTGAACCGAACAAGAAGAAGAAGAAGAAGAAGAAGAAGAAGAAGAAGAAGAAGAAGAAGAAGAAGAAGAAGAATGTGAAGAAAAGAAAGAGAAAAGTTAGCAATATTGATCCATACTATCTTATTTCTCTAACTCCATACGGTCGTTGTTTAGATGTTTCAGATGATCCTTGTTTCACTACCATTACTAACAACACAAAGAAGAAGAACAACAACAACAGTATAAGAGGAATAAGAAGATCAGGAGGAGGTATTGATGATGATCATGAATACTCCTCTACTACTATTCATGTTGTTACTACTAGTATTGATAATAATTTTTTGGTGTTTGAGATACTATCTAGACTTCCCGTTAAAACCCTAGTTAGGTTTAAGACTGTTTGCAAAACATGGATTTCTTTAATTGAAAAAGATGAAAATTTTATTAATTTACACTTTACCCACCGTTCAACTTCTTCTTCTTCTTCTTCTTCTTCTTCTTCTTATTTGAATACAACAACATTAACAACACAACAACACTCTCCTCCTCCTCCTCCTCCTCCTCCTCCTCCTTGTCGTAGTGGTCTTCGTCTACTTATGGTTGTTCCTGTACCACATATGGATAGTGGGTACAAGCGTGTACATCAGGGAGCAGGTCGTTTTGTGGATTGCTATTATTCTCGAAGGTCTTACAGGGAGTTACACGTTACAGCTGATCTTCTACTAATTAACAACAACAACGAAGACCACGACAACCAAACTAAAATACTAGTAGAGGAGGAAGACACACTAAGGGAGACAGTCTTGTCTTCTTACACTACCATTTCAGAACCTGTAAACGGTTTGATATGCCTCGTTGACTCACAGAGAGAATATGCTTATCGTATATACAACATCTGTACCAGACAAGAATCCCCATGGTTTATATCAGAATTGGTCCTTAAAGTTAGTGGTGGTATTGATAATAATTTTTTTATGTCTGGGTTGTTTTGCAGGATATCTGTTGAGTTAAAGTTCATTGAAAATGTGAGTGCTGCTGCTGTGAATACTCACTCAAGGGTAGATGTTATGTCTTTCACTAATAAGGCGTTGACAGCCACCCAAAAAGAGATATTTCGGAAGACATGTTTTGATCATCCACTCGAGGTGGACGAGTTGAGTTTTTGTGGTGTGCTCGTGCACATTATGTTGTTGCGTGACACTACCTACCTCACTTCAATATAATTAGAAGACGTTCTTGGTTTGACAAGAAAGCAATTACTTAAATCGAAAAAAGATTTTTTGAAGACTTCTCCCGTCATGATTTTTCGTTGTTGGGATTTTGAACTGGATTGACTTGATAGCTAATGATGGTTCTTGTTTGTAATATTTTTAGTGCTGATATCCAATTGCTTGCATTCGCCTATGTTTTCCTTAATCACTTCTCTCTTCAATCTCTTGGTTTTGCATCTCTAGTTTCTTCTCTGAGACTTAGAACTAAACTTCTTTCTCTACCTAGTACCAAAATTAAACTTGAGGGAGAGTGAGATATATATATATATACATAGAGGAGAAGAGAAATCAAATTCAGATCTGATGGAAGTTATGATGGAAGGTTTATGAATTAGGGGGTTAAAAAGAATTTAAGGTAATGTTTGTTTTTAAACTTTTCAGATCTGAAATCAAATTCAGATTTTAGACGTTTGTTTTTTTATTTTACCAAAATCTGAAACTTTGTCTGAAAAAGTCAGATGTCTGAATTGACTGAATAATGGTCCACTTTTTTCGGACTTTAAAACAAGTCTGAAATTAGAACCCACCATCTGAAAATCAAAAATGATGCTATGCCCGGCCGGAATCCCGGCCCAATCCCGGCCGGATGAGTTGGCACTCCAGCCGGGCATAGCTGGTGATGTGTTAGCATGGGCGGAAGTGCTTTGTAAGAAATCTGTTTTCAGTCCCTCAAAGTTTGGTCTTTTAAGATAAGGCCATATCAAAAACCCAAATCAGGAACCCACTTTCTTTCCAAAAACTATTCGACCAAAAGAACAAAATTTCTAGGGTTTCTTCGTTCCAGCCATTCCTGCTCGAATTGACGAATTTCAACTCGAGTGCTAAGAAGAAATCTAGGGTTCTTCGTTCTTCATCAGACAAGGTAAGGTTCAAAGATCTTCTTCTTTATATTTCTATCTCTATCTCTCTTACCTCTTTTTCTTTTCTGACTCTCAAAAACTCTCACTACCAATCGAAGCTCCAACTTAGGGAAGATTTCAAGCTCGATTTTGGCACCAAATCACCTCCTAAAAGCATCTTGGTTTGAAGGTACTCTGCTATACCCTTTTCAGTTCTAATTTTTGTGAACTTTGTATGGTTTTGCCCTAAATTGATATCTAGATGTCTGATTTGATGAACTTTGGAGAAATTTCCCTAATTATATGTTATAAGTATTCTGAAATTTGTGAACTTTGTATGATTTTGTCTTAAATTGATATCTAGATGTCTGATTTGATGAATTTTGGAGAAATTGCCCTAATTATATGTTATAAGTGTTGTGAAATTTGCGAACTTTGTATGATTTTTCCCTAAATTGATATCTAGATGTCTGATGTGGTGAATTTGGGAGATATTGCTCTTGTTATATGTTATAAGTGTTCTGAAACTTGTGAACTTTGTATCATTTTGCCCTAAATTGATATATAGATGTCTGATGTAATGAATTTTGGAGAAATTGCCCACAAATAGGGTCTAATGTTTTTAAGTTGCAATTCTGCCCTAAAATTTTGTGATCCTCTGATTTGCAGTTTTGCCCTAAAAATGTATTTACTGTTTTGAATAAGATTATATTGGCCTAGCAATTACAATTCATGCATTTGTTTAGGTAGTTGACTATAAATAATTATTTATAGTTGCAACTAGAACTCAACTGAAAATGTAGTCTTTGGTATGTGTTTCATTAGTGAGTTCGATTATCCTAGTCTTTTTGTTACTTTTGCACGAATAATTCATCTAATTTGTTATTGTTACTACTAAAATTTGTGTTTATGTTTATAGGTTATTTGGTTATCAATTATGTCAATTCCTTTTGTCTTACATCATTTTTTCGGATTATTTTCGTGTTTTAGATGGGAAGATATTGGAGGAGATACAATCATGATATTTCCATGAGTTGAAGCACCAAATGGACTACATTTCAAGATCTCAAGTTAGAAGTTATCTCCTACAGCCATAGCTTCGATTGAGATAATGAAGTGGAGATCCTAAATCTGGGTTTATGAGAGGCTTGTTCCAAGATGTAAAGAATCCTGAAGTGAAACTTCTGACGTTTTCTACCTCGAAATCTAAGATGAACGCCTTTAGTCATGCTTATAATGGTAGTAGCTTCCGAAATTTGTACCGTAGGCAATAGCAATTTTGTGAGTTCTGTTCTTGCAAATGGATGTGTAATGTGAAGTCTTATAAATAACTATTAATTATTGAATCAAATTTTCTTTGGAAGTAAAGATGACAAATTCCTTAATGTTATGATTCGCACTTTTTGTTTACAATGCTTCTCCAAAACACTTGTAATACACCTTCACACCGTAGCTTTAGAGAATATAACATCACCAAATGGCTGCAATTGCAGCCAAAATACTGTGATGGTGCAACACCACAAAATGCTTCAAGCTATTACAATACTGCAATTCTCATAAGATAACATAAAAATGACAGATGGAATACAGTAATAGAACAATCATACAACATTAACTACATCCGTAATGAAATAATACAGAAGAACAAATCATTGTTCAAAGTAGGCTAATCACATTCTTAAGCAAAACAAACATTAGGGACACTGAGAAATAAATCTCGCCAAGGTTCTTTTTCGTTGAACTTCACTTTTGACAAATCATACTTAAAAGAGATTGTCGATAACTCTAAACACGACCGTCCCACTAGCCCTGGTTTCCAACCTTCACTTTTCTCAAACGACTTTAGATCTCCTTAGGCGGTTTCGTGCCCTATCTGTTAGCTCGCTCCAAGCAAGCGCCTAGCGAATCTAGTCATTCCCATTCACGATTCGTGAGTCACCTTCATGTTGAATTTTCTCAGCAATTCCTCGGTTTCACCATTATCATCTAAAATAGAAAATCAAAAGAAAATGACAAACCAATACAACCCAAATTTGAGAATTTGAAAAAGGGACTGTGGAAAAACATTACCACAGTTAATTGTAATTGCTAGTTGCCTAGTTCAATAATGATCTTTAATAAGAACATCAAAACATTAAATCAATTTTTACGGTAAAACAGAAAACTAGAGATTCACAAAATTTTAGGGCAAAACTGCATAGTAATAACAAAAGAGTACATCAAACTCTTCTACCTTAAAATGGAGATAATGATTTAAATATATTTGCAAAGAGAGTAGAAAAGAGAAAGAGATAAGAGAAATAGAGATAGAAATAGAAAGAAGAAGATCTTTGAACCTTACCTTGTCTGATGAAGAACCCTAGCTTTCTTCTTAGCACTCGAGTTGAAATTCGTCTCAAATTCGAGCAGGAATGGCTGGAACGAAGAAACCCTAGAAATTTTGTTCGTTTGGTCGAATAGTTTTTTGAAAGAAAGTGGGTTCCTGATTTGGGTTTTTGTTATGGCCTTATCTTAAAAGACCAAACTTTGAGGGACTGAAAACAAATTTCTTACAAATCACTTCCGCCCATGCTAACACATCACCAGCTATGCCCGGCTGGAGTGCCAACTCATCCGGCCGGGATTGGGCCGGGATTCCGGCCGGGCATAGCATCATTTTTTATCTGAAAATAGCCCAATGGTCCACTTCTGAAAAAGTCAGATGTCTGAATGAGAGAGAGAGAGTGTGTTCTAGTTTCTACATTTATAATACGGTCCACAGGTATCGTGAAAATGTTATCGACTTCTATGTTTGCAGGTATACAGTGGAATAGAGAGAGTGAGTTAGACAGAGAAAGTCGTGGCAGGAAGTTAGGAGGAGAAGCTGATCTCAACAAATCCTCTGTTTTATTTTTGGGAGAACTGAGATGCTTGGCTTTTTGGGTACTACTAATTGAATGCTATTTTGCTTCTATATGCACCTCATATACAACTTATCGACGACCTTCTATTTTGACCTGCCAACATAGTTTTTTTGTTTGTTTGTTACAGTAATATCTTTTTTTTTTGTTTGTTACCTGCTTAATAATTATACTTCAAACCAATTTCAAGCATAATCTAAAGTGTAGCTAAGTCGTAAAGAGCTTAGATCTTGGATAAAAGGTTAAGGGTTCGATTCCTACCCTTTATAAGTAGGGTTCTTTCAGTAAGTTTTATTTATTTATCTTCTGTTTTGGATTTTGATTTCTGTTTTGGATTTTGATTTATGACTTCACATTTTTTTTACATGTTCTTTTTATACAACATTACTTGATGATGTTCTTTTTGATGTTTTTGTCTTGGGGATCTGGTCCATTTGGATTTGATTTTCTTTGGGTAGTAGATCCCAATGTGATTTTGTTTTGGAAAAATACAGGGAGACTGAAGTTTTGAGTGTGAAGTTGGTGTGAATTCATATCGAACCGTTGGATTGACGCCACTTTCTCTCTCTTGATGAGATCGGGCTGAATCCCAACCATTGGATGGGTACTCGGGCCTAATTCACGTCAAAAATGTCGGTCTCCCTGTTGGACCCCTTCTTGGCTCTACTTTGAGCTTGCTAAGACAGTGAGAGATAAGTGTCCCAACGGGCAGTGCCGTAACGTAGACCTCGTCTGGCGTGGTTAAGGCCGGGAAAACGGCCTACGAGCCCGTGACCCGAATGTGACAGCCCGTATCACAAAAGGCCCGTTGGCGAAATGAGCCCGAGTTGGGCTCACCGATTCGCTAAGGCGGGCTTTAACTTACGTGACACGGGCAGAGCTCTGGGGTTGGCACAACCCATTACAAACTAGAGTACCAGTCCAACAGGCCAAAAAGAGGCCATTCAGGTCAGCCCGAGACGGGTCATTGTGAAACTTTAGCGAGAGATTGCAGAGAACTTTATGGACAGACAACCATAGTCACCGATTGGATCCTGTAAGAATGTTAAAACCAACTTTACTTATTTATATTGACCTAGTTATGAACTCACACCGCCACTGTTAGTCCACCACAAGTCATTCAATTGTGAATCAGTAAAGGCATTATAGGTATTGTTGAATGCATTGTTCATAAAACCTGTCGTTTATACTGAATCTTGATTGACGTTTCGATCATATAAAATGTGTAGAGGAATTCTTCGTTTACTTAGTTTGTCATCTTACAGATTACCACGAACCAGCACACGTTTAATGAAGGTGAGGAAGTATGTACATGTTCATTTGATATTTTGTGGGTACATGGTCCAATGACCGGGTCTAGGACACTAACGACCATTGAGCATATCTTGATACTTCAACATGGAAGTGCACTAACTCATCCATCCTTAGCCTCATTCCTGAGAATGTCAGGAGAGAACGTTGAGTTCTCATCCTACCAACCGAAACAAAGAGTGAAGGTTGAGATGACTTCGCTCGATTCTGCAGATGATTATTGGTTGAAGGTAATTGATTTTTGTTAGAGAGTCAATTCCACTCGGTCACAACCGAGTGGGTTGGTCTTCATTAATCCTAATTCTATTAGGATTACATTAGATAATCCTAATTCTATTAGGATTACATTAGATAAAGATAGAGTTTTAGTTTTTAGATTTTATAAGACTCCTAAGTTATAAACCTATAAATATGTATCTCCATAGACAATGTAATCAATCAAGTTGTAGTGTTAATAAACAAGGTATTTACCTAGCTCTCTCTCTCCCTCTCTCACGATCAATTGTTCACTAATCATCATCAATCATCCTCGGTTACAACCGAGAGCTCCATTCTTCTCTCTCTCGGTTATACCCGGGTATCCATACTATCACACTCGGCTTCACCCGAGAGTCGTCACATATCATCTCGGTTATACCCGAGACCATCATCCCTTCTCCATCTCTCTCGGTTATCAACGAGACGATCATCTTCTTCACCTCCACTCGGTTATATTCGAGTGTGTTTATCGTTCAAAGGTTTAACCTTTTCACAATTTTCTCTACAGATTCATATTATACTACGAATAGCCTCATTGCGTTCATGTTCGCTCTTCATAATTCAAATTAAGTTTGTAGCAACCCGACCACTTGCAATTGCCAGAACTCAGCTAGTTATTTGTTGCAAACAGGTTGCCACAATACTCAAAAATAAAAAGAAGAAGCAAGATCTGAAGTTGAGGGATAAGTCAATTGCCAGCAAAAAAACTCGAAGATCAAAGCTATTTCATGTTAATTGAGAACTTGGAGAAAGATTTAGCCCCACAAGTAATTGAAGATTACATATATTATTGTATTTCAATCACGTCTCGAGCCTGTGTTCCCAACTTTATCGTTTGAGACATTTACGAGGGGAGTCATTGTTGTAAATAACGAACAGAAGCTTCAGAAGTTGTCCGACTTCTTACATCATCCTGCCCATCTCGTCACGTCCTCAAGAGGAAGGTACTCATAAGTAACCGAAACCTAAACAAAGTCTATTTTGATTTGTTCATATTCATACATATACTTACATAGTAAAAATGTTCATGCTCTGTCTATGTTAACTGCACATAACTCATACCTTTTGCAGCCCATGGGTGATTTCAAAGGAAAAACTGGACGATGCAACAATTCGGGACGTAATCTACCGATCTGAGGTTAGTTTTTCGAGAGTAGTTTCTATATTCTAATCGAAGAAACTCAAGGGAGGTCTCTCGGTCGAATTACCATTTCTGTGCTATATTTCTATCGCTTTAGTGTGAATTTCAATAGGAATGAATGTTTCTTGTGTTATGGGATCAAAATTTGCAGAATGAATTCAAGTCACTTAAAAAGACAGAATTGGCCTCTACACTAACGGTTGTCAGTGAGGGAACTAAAGAATTCGAGAAGGCGAAGTTGTTAAAGGAGTTATACTTGGAGTTCACAAAGCATCAACGACGTCTCCATAATAGACTGGCTCTGGAAATGGAAAAGATCTTGCATTCGTCGAATCAAGTAGAATGATATCTACAACTATTCTCAGTAATATACAATTAACTCTCACTAGCTCGATTCAAGTGACAATTCAATTAGTATGTTTTTACTATGTCTGTCACTTTCTACCATATGGTCCATATCTTATCTTATTTTTATTTTAGTAAGGAAAACGTTAGGTTCTATTGTCCAAGTGTGTGTGCTTGTAAAATGAGTCAGTGGCTGGGGAAATATTGTGTAACTACTTGACTGGCATCGACTTTTTTTCCTTCTAAAACATTGAAAAAGTCTAAGCTAATTTTCTACCATTTCACTTTGTCTTTTACTTTATTTGTCTAGGAGCTCTTGATGATTTATGATATTTGTAGTTATCTTTTTGTAATCTATCTATATAGATATATGGAGAGAGAGCATCCAAAGAAATAAAGCAGAGAGAGAGAGAGAGAGAGAGAGATGGGCAGGAGTGATGGTACTGGTAGAGATAAGGATGGTAAAGATGAGTATGATCTTCCTCTGTTTGAAACAGAGGAGTCTAAAACTCAACTTGGGTATAAGTTATTTTCGATATCGATATTAGTATGCATCTTTTTAGTATGGATTTATAGAGTAAGTTGGGTACCACCAGTAGTAGATGTGAAGAAGGGAGGAAAATGGATTTGGATTGGGTTATTTATGGTTGAGATATGGTTTGGTATTTACTGGTTATTGACTCAATCTGTTCGCTGGAATCGCGTTTATCGTCATACTTTCAAACACAGACTCTCCCACAGGTACTACTAGACTACCCTTCTCTCTCTTCCACACTTGAAGATCCTATTCGCGCCATAATCAAATTTTGAATTAAATAACAACTCACTAAGAATGGAGAGGAGGCATTTTAGAATTAAATGTTGTTACACTGTCTTAAGACCTAAATTGAATTTCATTTTGAACTTTTTTTTTTTATTAAACTCTAAAAATTTTAGTTCGATTAAGAATTTTTCAAATTGAGTCTTGCATGGGAGATGCTCTAAGAACCGTGCCTTAGCAGGAACTGTGGCCAAACGGAGAATAATGGTGGGAAATAGGACAAATTCAGAGGCCCAAAATACTGCAAATACATGTCTGAGATAGACAAAAACGGTTAACGAAATAAGAGCAAAACGGTGCAAGGCAAAACCGTAGACAAATGTAGAGCAAAACTGTATCTGAAAGTGGGGAAAACACATGACCGAAAACAGCGAAAAATTATGACCAAAAGTGGAGCAAAACTAGTGACCAAAAGTAGTGCAGAAAACCATGGCTGAAAGTAGCGAAAAACGTGACGAAAAGTCGATATTAGTGACCAAAAGTAGTGCAGAAAACTGTGACCGGATGTAGTGCAAAATCGTAACTAGAAGTAGCACAGAACTGTAACCAATGGTAGTGCAAAAAAGTAACAGAAAGTAGGGCAAAACCATGACCGAAAGTAAGGCAACATCGTGGCTGAAAGAGGGCACGAACCGTGACCGAAAATACAGCAAGTGGATGTAAAGTAGGCAAAAAGTAGGTAAATTTCGTGGTCGTAAATCAACTGTGAAGTCTGTAATAGTAAGTCTAACAAATGGAATGTCAGTCTAACATCTACCTGAAATGCAGTCAGAAATCATCAAAACAACTTCAATCTGAAAACCAAAAAAATCAAATTGAATTCAAGTTTGCCTGTCAAATAGAATTATCGTATCGGCCCCACTTATGTGGAACTAAACTTGCAGATATGAAGAAAGATTGCCAGGTATTGATATATTTGTATGCACAGCTGATCCAGAGATAGAACCACCATCTCTGGTAATCAACACAGTACTATCAGTAATGGCATATGATTACCCACCGGATAAAATAAGCGTATATCTCTCCGATGATGGTGGGTCAGATGCTACATTCTATGCCTTACTTGAAGCTTCTCATTTTTCCAAATACTGGCTCCCATTTTGCAAGAAATTCAAGATTGAGCCACGATCACCCGCTGCCTACTTCTCATCCAACCACCACCACCACTCATCCGCCACTAATTCCGATGACTGGACCACGGTTAAGGTAAACCCTGGTTTCCCAATCCTATACTTAAAGGTAACATTTGTTTATTTCTCGTTGTAAGAGTAGTCCCACATTGAAAATGGGCACTCCAACAACCAAAAATATAGTTTCTAGGTCCCAATTGGTTTTGAGTTGGACGACCCACAAACTTAACATGACATCTGAGCTAGCCCACACGTGATAGCTTTAAAAGCCCCATATGCTCCACCCCACACGTGAGAGGGCGCGTGAGAATAGTCCCACATTGGGTGAGAATGGTTCTGTGGATCCTGTAAAACAGTAAAACTTATCCTGTTTCAATGTCATTCCTTACCCTTCTTATTGTAGAAATTATATGAAGCAATGGAGAATAGGATTGAAACAACAACTAAATTGGATAGAGTATCAGATGAATTGAAAGCTAAGCATAAAGGATTTTCAGAATGGGTTTCAAACTCGTCTTCTCGTGATCATCAAACAATTCTTCAGGTAATCTAGTCTTATATGAAATCCATACGTGTTCATCGATTATTTGTGGGTATTTATACAATTCTGTTTTCATTTGTGAATTTTTTTTACATAGATATTGATTAATGGGCAAGATTCAAATGCTGTGGATAATGAAGGATGTCGATTACCGACGCTAGTATACTTGGCCAGGGAGAAGAGACCACACTATCACCATAACTACAAAGCAGGAGCTATGAATTCATTGGTAATATTAAAACCATCGAAAAGAAACAAATCCTATTTTGAAACAGAGAATTACTCGATGTTTGAAGCATTAACATTGAAATCCAATTGTTATGCAGTTAAGGGTGTCATCGAAGATAAGCAATGGAGAGATAATTCTAAATGTGGATTGTGATATGTACTCAAACAATTCGGAATCTATTAGAGATGCTTTGTGTTTCTTCATGGATGAAGAAAAAGGTCACGAGATTGCTTATGTGCAATACCCACAGAACTCATTTAACACGACGAAGAATGATATTTATAGTGCTTCTCTAGCGGTTATCCGTGAAGTGAGTATGAATCAGAAATATTGGTTAGATCTGTTTTCAGTTTTCATAAACGAGGTTAGTTCTCATGAAATTTTATTTGGTGAATGTAGGTAGAACTTCCTGGTCTGGATGGTACTGGAGGACCTTTATACATTGGGACAGGTTGCTTTCACAGAAGAGAGACTCTTATGGGCAAAATATATATCAAGGGATTTAGGGGAACTCAGTCTGAAACAAGTAGTTTGAGCAAGGAACTTGAACAAAGTGTTAGTGAATTGGAAGATAGAATAAAAAGTGTTGCAGATTGTTCGTATGAGGCTAACACTCAATGGGGAAATAAGGTGATCTCTCTCTCTATAACGACCCATGTCTTAACAGTTATTGACATTGTCCCCGCTTTTGTCACCTTGACTTAAGCCCAGGGTTTTGCTCTCGGGTAATGCTCCACGAACCAAGATACACAACTCTACTCTTTTCTCTTCTTTATAAAACAGAAGTTGAGATATTAAAGCAAGCACATGGGTAATGGGCTAGGCGTGCCAAGTGAAGGCACGGCACGGCCCAGCCACGACACGTTTGGGCCGTGTCCACGTGCCATTTAGGTGGCTTGAGTATCCACTCTAGCCACGGCACGACACGACACGCCAATCATTCGTGTTTGGCGTGGCAGACCGTGTTTTGGCACGGCACAGATTAAGGCGTTCCGTGTTTGGCACGGCCCAACCCATTGGCCACCACTAAGGCCTTGACACATACTAAGCTTGAGCACAAGCTATAGCTGAGGACACTCCCACGAGCGATGTGAGATACTCTCTCCTCTCTCTCTCTCTCATCTTCATAACCATGGACTTTTAATCAACTTCCAGATTGGGTTGAAGTATGGTTGTCTAGTGGAGGATGTGCTTACAGGATTAACAATTCAGTGTAGAGGGTGGAAATCAGTTTACTACAACCCCAAAAGGTGGGCATTCTTGGGTGTTGCTCCAAACACATTAGGAGATGCCCTTGTCCAACATAAAAGATGGTCTGAAGGAGATTTTCAAATTTTCCTTTCCAAATACAATCCATTTCTATATGGGCATAAGAAGATCTCTCTTGGACTTAAGATGGGTTACTCGGTCTGTTGCTTATGGGCTCCTAATTGCTTACCCACATTATACTACATTCTCATCCCACCCCTTTCTCTTTTCATTGGCACTCCTCTCTTTCCCAAGGTATGTCTATTCCTATCTCTCATACCCTTTTGATCATCATCACTTCATGATATTTAGATTGTGTTTCTTTTTTATAATTTTCCGAACAGGTTACAAGCCCATGGATCATACCTTTCATGTATTTGATCGTAACAAGGTACGGTTACAGCTTGGCTGAGTTCTTATCATCGGGTGGCACAGTTCAAGGATGGTTGAACGAACAAAGAATGTGGATGTTTAAAAGGACAACTTCCTACTTATTCGCCTTCATCGACGCCTTACTTAATATTTTAGGGTTTTCCAAGTCCGCATTCGTCATCTCAACTAAGGTAGCTGACTCCGACGTTTTGAATAGATATGAGAAAGAAATGATTGAGTTTGGAACTTCATCTCCCATATTTACAACAATTCTATCAACTATAAGTTTGATAAATTTATTTGGTTTGCTTGGAGGATTAAAGAGAGTTATCTTCGATATAGAAGGCAAGGTTCTTGAGAGTCCATTACTACTTCAAATTGTTCAGGCTGTCTTTCTAGTCCTTATAAACCTACCTGTTTATCAAGGTCTCTTCTTTCGAAAGGACAATGGCAAGGTCCCAACTTTTATCGCCTTAAAATCACTTATTATAGCTCTATCTACATGTATAATTGCTTCTTGTTTGTGTTAGATTATGTTATAATAGCTTTCGGTTAACAAAATACTGTAATAACAAGTCGATACTAATTTCGATGTTTAAGATGAAAACCTCCTGGCACTTGTGTTTTCTTGTAGTTACTGGGTTTTGTCAAGTCAGTGTTCCTGCACCAGTAAAGAAAGTAAAGAAAAAGGAGATGATTTGACCAACCAACATATGATGGGTCTGTGTGGATCCCCACCATCTTGGTTTGAGTTGCTTCCTGCTACCCTACTACTACCTGCTGTACAAATTTGATTTCACAGCCCACCTTAGTTTGATAATCTATATGTCACTTTCTACTTTTATATCACTTTTTCACTATCCTACCATATGCTCCATATTATATCTTATCTTGTCCAAACATATATAAGTGAATTTACAAGTGTATGCTTCAAGATTAAGTTAATGGCAGTGGATATATTATATGTGCTACTTGACTCGCCTTGACTTGTTTCTTCTAAAAGATTGAAAAAGTCTAAGCTAATTTTCTACCCTTTCACTTTGTCTTTTACTTTATATGTTTATTTGTCTAGGAGCTCTTGATGATTTATGATATTTGTAGTTATCTTTTCGTAATTGTTTTGGATATATATATATATATATATGTAGAGAGAGCATTCAAAGAAAGAAAGTAGAGAGAGATGGGCAGGAGTGATGGTACTGGTAGAGGTAAGGATGGTAAAGATGAGTATGATCTTCCTCTGTTTGAAACAGACGAGTCTAAAACTCAACTTGGGTATAAATTATTTTCGATATCGATATTAGTATGCATCTTTTTAGTATGGATTTATAGAGTAACTTGTGTACCACCAGTAGATGTGATCAAGAAGGGAAGATGGATTTGGATTGGATTGGATTGTTTATGGTGGAGATATGGTTCGGTATTTACTGGTTATTCACTCAATCGGTTCGGTGGAATCGAGTTTATCGTCACACTTTCAAACACAGACTCTCCCACAGGTACTACCCTTCTCTCTCTCTCTTCTTCCTCCTATTTCGATCTCCCACACTTGAAGATCCTATTTGGGACGTATTCGAATTCCGAAACAAAATTAACAACTACCCAAGCATGGAGACTAGACCCATTAATCCTCTCTTACAACATCTCCACTGCAAAACTAAAAAAAGAGTACTTAATTGTTGTTTGAGTCAAATCTTAATTGAAATTCTCTTTTCTATGACGATATTGAGATGCTCTGCGATATCTTTAATGCAATACTTTACAAACTTTAAAATTACTTACGTGTCATTTTCAGATACGTAGTTTTCTTTTTGAAATGTAAAATATTGAAGTGAACAATTGACTGATTGAGATCTTCTAGAAGAATCTCAAATATTAATTTTTTTTCTAGAAACATCTTAGAATTAAAATGTTGTCACATCATTTGAAGATCCAACAAAAGACCGTGAAAGGAAGTAGCGCGAAACCGTGACCAAAAGCAAGGCAAAAACAGTGGACAAAAGTAGAGCAAAAGTGTGACTGGAAGTGGGGAAAACCCGTGACAGGGAGTAGCGAAAAACCGTGACCAAAAGTAGGGCAAACCTGTCATCAACCGTAGGGCAAAACTATGACAGCCATTAGGGTAAAACAATGACAGGAAGTAGGGCAAATGGTGACAGAAAGTAGGGCAAAACCGCGACCAAAATCAAGGCAAAAATGTGAACAAAAGTGGGACAAAACCCTTGACCGCAAGCAGCACAAAACTGTGACGGAAAGTACTGCAAAACAGTGACCAAAAGTAGTGCAAAACCGTGACCGAAAGTAGTGCAAAACCGTGATCGAGCGTAGGACAAGAACCTTGATCGAAATTAGAGCAAGTGGATGTAAAGTACGCAAAAATCGTGGCGAAACGTAGGATAAAACCCGTGGCCATAAATCAACTGTGGTAGTAAGTCTAACAAATGGAATGTCAGTCTAACATCTAACATAAATGTAGTCAGAAATCATCAATCAACTTCAATTAAAAAAACCCAAAAGTATTCAAATTGAATTAACTTGCAATCATGATGGAAGCTTTAATGGAATTAAACTTGCAGATACGAAGAAAGATTACCAGGTATAGATATATTTGTATGTACAGCCGATCCAAAGATAGAACCACCATCTCTGGTAATCAACACAGTATTATCAGTAATGGCATATGATTACCCACCGGATAAAATAAGCGTATATCTCTCCGATGATGGTGGGTCAGATCTTACCTTCTATGCCTTACTTGAAGCTTCCCATTTTTCCAAACACTGGATCCCATTTTGCAAGAAATTCAAGATTGAGCCACGATCACCCGCTGCCTACTTCTCATCCAACCACCACCACCACTCATCCGCCATTAATTCCGATGAGTGGACAACAGTTAAGGTAAACCCTGGTATCCTATCCTATACTTAATAGTGGTTGTTTATTTCTCTTCATCTCAATCTGTCTTATTTAACTGTCATATTGTGTCTCTTGGAGAAGGCTTCACGAAACGCCTCAGATTGAAGTATGGGACATCACAAATAGTATCAGAGTCTTCGACTCTTCGATGGGATAGGGGCATTGTGATAGTCCTACATCGTGATAGTCCCACATTGCCCACGAGAGTGTCCAGAGCCTGGCTATAGGTGTTTGCTCAAAGCTTTGTAAGTACCGAGTCTTTTTGGGGGCGGGGCTTGTGGAACCTTCGCCAAAAACAAAACCCTGACAATATGGTCTGGTATTCGAGAAAGGGCGTGTTATCCCACTTTTGGATTGTGATAGTCCTACATCTCTCACGAGAGTGTCCAAAGCCTGGGTTAGAGGTGTACAGCCATACCTGTGTGAGGTGGGGACAATATCGACAACTGCTAAGGCTTCAGGTCGGATACAAAGTTCTTTAGCGACAAAAACAAAATTTCTGAAATCTGTCTCAAGTCAAGTTCTGGGTTTCTGGTTCTGTGGATTCTGTAAAACTTCTCCTGCTTTAATGTCATTTCTTACCCTTCTTATTGTAGAAGTTATATGAAGCAATGGAAAATCGGATCGAAACAACAACTAAATTGGGTAGAGTATGAGATGAATTGAAAGTTAAGCATAAAAGATTTTCAGAATGGATTTCAAACTCGTCTTCTCGTGATCATCAAACAATTCTTCAGGTATTCTAGTCGTATATGAAATCAGTACGTGTTCATGGATTTTTTGTGGGTATTCATAGAATTCTGTTTCCGCTCGTGAATTTTTTATAATTAGGTATTGATCAATGGGCAAGATTCAGATGCTGTTGATAATGAAGGATGTCGATTACCTACACTAGTATACTTGGCCAGGGAGAAGAGACCACAATATCACCATAACTTCAAAGCAGGAGCTATGAATTCATTGGTAATATTTACATGGTAGAAAAGAACCAAACCCATTTTTGAAGTAGAAAATCGCTCGATGTTTGAAGCACTAACATTGAAATTCAATTGTTTTGCAGTTAAGGGTGTCATCGAAGATAAGCAATGGAGAGATAATTCTAAATGTGGATTGTGATATGTACTCAAACAATTCGGAATCCATTAGAGATGCTTTGTGTTTCTTCATGGATGAAGAAAAAGGTCATGAGATTGCTTATGTGCAATACCCACAAAACTCATTTAACACGACGAAGAATGATATTTATGGTGCTGCTCTAGCGGTAATCCGTGACGTGAGTATCAATCAGAATTGTTCGATAACTCTGTTTTCGGTTTTCCTAAATGAGGTTGGTTAGTTATTATGAAAGTTTTATTTGATGATTATAGGTAGAGTTTCATGGTCTGGATGGGTAATGGAGGACCTTTATACATTGGGACAGGTTGCTTTCACAGAAGAGAGACTCTTATGGGCAAAACATATATCAAGGGATTTAGGGGAACTCAGTCTGAACCAAGTAGTTTGAGAAAGGAACTTGAACAAAGTGTTAGTGAATTGGAAGACAGAATAAAAAGTGTTGCAGATTGTTCATATGAGGCTAACACTCAATGGGGAAATGAGGTGATCTCTCTCTCTCTCTGTAACGACCCAAGTCTTGACAGTTATTGACATTGTTTTAGCTTTTGTTACCTAGACGTAAGCCCAATGGAGTATGGGATTTTGTTCTCGGGTAATGCTCCATATGGAAAGATGATGCCAATCCATATGAAGCTAAAAGTTGCAAGAACCCCAAGGGTTCTAAAGGATTCTCATCACCATTGTTGAGCTTCTCTTTCCACTCAATAGCAACTTTAAGAGCACCCTCTTTAACCTGAGGTTTAATTTCAGGTGAAATATCCATCAACCTCTCTAATAGAAGAATACAAGTTCTTCTTTTACCAGCCAATTCTGTATCTTTATCACCTTTAGAATTTGGGGGAAAAAACCCTAACATTGAATCTAAAACCAACTTAGCTGGATCAGAAGCTAATTTAAGAGCAACTAAAATTTCTTCACGAATCTTTCTGGTCTTGGATCAATAGATTCATTAGGAAAAACTGAAATTTCCTTCGGTTCATCTTTGCAAAGTAGCAAAGGTTGTGTCTTTAGAGATTTTGACACATTAATGGATGATGATTTCTCTTTCGATTCAAGCTCTTTAAAACGTTCTTCGATTGATTTTTTGATCGAATCGAAGTGTTCCTCTAAATCCTTCCATTGAAGTGTGAAAGAAGATAGAAAAGATGATTGAGATTGAAGATCTTCGAAAACTTTTCGAAGATGTTCTTTTTTTGCATCAATGGATTCAATAGCAGTAGATATTGACTGCGTTGAAGCCATTTAATCAATTAAACCCTAAAAAACAACAACCAAAGTATGAAAATCAAATTGAAACGCTTTAGAGAAAGAAAGAAAGAAATCAAACTGCTGTTAAAAACCCTAAGACAGAATTCTGCAAAAATTCACAGAATAGAAAGTCTTCGAGTTTGGAATAAGTTTTATAGATATGGATGCTCGATTTAGATCGTTAGATACAGCATCGAACCCTAAGTTGATCTATTAGGGTTCCCGAATTTGGTACTTACTGGGCTCTATCATAAGCCTGGGGCTCTGGGCCGGACAAATTTTACCACTTCAGGGTAGGGTGTCAATCAAGTCCGACCACTACAGAAAATAACCTTCTAAAGCAGACAATATCACTACCATACCAAATGTCACTTAATTAAGGGTTCTCCAAGGATTTTATAAAATGCCCCCTAACCGTGAGGCACGGCCGCAAAACATTCTTTTCGGCGGCTCAAACTGAAGGGTTATGGGCTTCTAAAACGTCGTTGAAATCAGGTTGCGGGTGACGAGGCCCGGCCGCAAACATTCTTTTCGGCGCCTCAAACTGAAGGGTTATGGGCTTCTAAAACGCCGTTTAAAACAGGTTGCGGGTGACGAGGCCCGTTTATAAATCGAGTGCACACGCTGTTACTGTTTAAGAGCATCTCCAATGCAAAACTCAAAAAAATCTCTATTCATCCTATGTG
Source organism: Eschscholzia californica subsp. californica (assembly GCA_002897215.1). Taxonomy (NCBI): domain Eukaryota; kingdom Viridiplantae; phylum Streptophyta; class Magnoliopsida; order Ranunculales; family Papaveraceae; genus Eschscholzia; species Eschscholzia californica. Next base: position 558,837 of record BEHA01050397.1, on the reverse strand, counting down.
TCAAGTTCCATTCGAGATTCTCACTCCTAGGTGGCGTTAATAGAGATCCTCAATTTTTTTTGTCTCCAATGCAAAACTCTAAACTTATCTTATTTACTTATGTGGCATAGTTATTTTTGTAAATATATAATAACTTATTTTAGAAAATATAGAAGACTCGATTTTTATTGGTCGATTTCTATTGGTTGAAAATCAAATATTGATGAGTTGGACAATTAGAGATATCTCAAGAGGACACTCTAGAAATAGAGTGTCCTCTTGAGATCGACTAATAAAAAACCCGCATATATAAATATGCGAACAGAAATTAACGAGGTTCGGCCTAAAGCCTACGTCCTCGGGCGAACAAGAAATCTTTATTGAAGGATATATGAAGACGACTAACACAACCCGCAAGTTCGTCCCAAGATGGTACCGTATAGAAATTAACCTTCTATACTAGATCTTCGACGACCGAGAAATTTAACACCGCTAAAAAACTATGAAAAATTTCTCTCACTCTTGCTCTCTCTCTAGCTCTCTAAAGAAGAGTTGTTGTTGCTTGTGTTGGTGTGTTAAACAAGCACTCAATGCCCCCTATTTATATATATTATAAGCCGGTGGAAAATTGGAAACCATCCAATTTTTGGAAACTAAATTGAAACCGCCTATGCTTGCTTCTCACAATTCAATTGGAAACCGCCTATGCTATATTTAGAAACTGCCTTAAACCGCCAATCCAAGAAACCGGCAATTGAAGCACCGTCAATGGCCTCTCACAATAGTGTTTAGGGAGATCATACCTCGAAGAACTTCTTACAAGAATATAGGAGATAACAACAACGGACTTGAACATAGAGCTGGAGGAGATTAATGGGAGTCCAAAATGAAGGCTTCACCTTTCGTGTTCAAATTAAAAGACAGTGGCTGGCAAAATGGGGTAAAAATGTCGAAGATTACGTAATGGTAGATAACATTAACAGTCAAATTTGCAATATCATTACTTGAACCACCTTCATGGCATTTACATTTTCTACTGTTTTTCATCTTCTACCATCTTCAAACCAGAGATAATGGCCCAAACCCCAAATACAGAAGGGGCCAATTTTATAAACATTCCATAAACTGACGCGAACTCGCCATACATTTCTTTACAAGACTAAGATCGACCACAAACAAGAACACCAGTGAGATAAAGAGAACTTAAACGACCTTTCTAAGTTGAACAGCACTTGGCTTTCCCTGCTTGTGACTCTGCCTCAGTGTTAGAATTTGCTTGTAAAACCACGGTTTTCCCGTTTTCCATCCATCCAGTATCCTGTTTCTTGTTTTCTTGACATTGAATAACTTTTCGGCTTAAAATGCTGTAAATTTCTTTAACGACAGTTTTGAAGGCAGCGGTGACATTAGATGAGTCTAGGGCTGATGTTTCCATGAAGAACAATCCTTGAGCTTCTGCTAAGGATTTACCTTCATCTGTTGATACTTCTCTAGCATCTTTGAGATCAGTCTTGTTTCCAACAAGTATAGTTACCACATTCATATCTGAGTGAGCTGTTAAAGGAAAGGAACAATAGTAAGTATAGTTCACTGCTACTTACAACTAATGTAAGAAAGGAGAACGAAATATTAACAAGACCCGCCAAAACAATGGGAGCCAACCTACGTAGTTGGCCTCAGCTGGGTCGACCTAGCCACTAGGGTATCTGCTCGGGCTCAAGGACTGCCCAAGACGATCCATGGCCAACTCCCGGAGTCAGAAATTCAACTAGCAACTCAGCAGACTCAACCGAGTCCACCCAAGTCCAATCCAAGTCACCCAACTGACTCGCCGAGTAGTTGATCGGGTCAGGTTTTATCCTTCTTATATCTTTTCTTTAATAGAATAGGTTTGCTTCAGAACTTTAATCCTTTCTCGTTCAGATGCAGGATGAGTCCTTTCAGAAAACCTAATTCATCCATGGATGTCTCTAAGCTTCTCTTCGGGTGTACTAAAGAGTGGGCTAACTCAAAACATCACGACTCAGGATGTTGTACATAAATATTAGTTGGTAATTCGATCAAATTTCCTAACCACTAAAACCTGTTATGTTTTTATTAGTGCATCGGAATTAAGATAGATGGAAAGTTAACTGCTTACTGTGTAGTTCGTTTAGCCACCGGCCTATACTCTCAAAAGTCTGTCGCCTACTGATGTCATAAACAAGAAGAGCTCCAACAGCACCTCTGTAATATGCAGATGTCACAGCTCTGAACCGTTCTTGGCCTGCTGTGTCCCAGATCTGAGCTTTAACTTCCTTTCCATCAATATCCATCTTCTGAGTTTGGAACTCTACACCAATGGTTGATTTAGAGTTCGGGTAGAACTCATCTCTCGCAAATCTTGCTAGCAAATTCGACTTTCCAACTGCTGAATCACCAATTAGAACAACCTTGAAAAGATAATCTTCAGTATGTTCCTCCTCCGTAGGAAATGCCATCTGGTTCAATCCCCTTCCGTTTTATGTTGTGGGCTCTACAGCAACTTAAGGACCATACCAAATATTAATACTTGTCTCTTGCTACTTCAGGAAACCGCTATAGTTCACCCCTTCATGAAGATTAGTAACAAGTGGTTAGAGGCACGCATCGACGGAGAGAGAATAAGATAGCTAAGCAAAGATGCAAAAGATCTAACAGAAATGCAAAGAATATTAGGCAAGCCAGTTTCAGTTCATTATCAGCACACTTAGGTAAATTTAAGAAGAATACCTTCTGGGAAGCTGGGGTCAAAAATGATTTGATCAAAATAACAGCAGATGGCTCCAAATTTCGGCACGCCTACCAGTTCATTGTGCAATTTCTCGAGAACCTCATGTTTAAAGCCAATCCACTACATAAAGAAGTGAAACGGTAACTCTACATAAGAAGTTTGTTCAATTTCAAATTTTCAACCTCTATATGGAAAAGAATAACTCCACTATTTTTTATGCAGATTATGTCTCTGTGGAAATGACTCGTGTTGAAAAAAATATAGTTTGAGAGCAGGAGTCATGATGTTTAAATAATAGAAGCAAATTCTAATATGAGAAAAGTTCGGAAAGAAACATATAAACACTGTAAGCAAAGAAATGAAAAAGGGAAAAAAGAATAAAAACAACTGTTTCTGTTTAATGGAAACACGACAAGTTAGCCCGGAATACTGTTTCATAAGGTTAAAAGGTTGTACAAATTTTGTCGCTTTACTTTTTCTTTTTTAACTCGATCTTTACTTTCTAACTAAATGGGCAAAAGTACCCGTTTATTATTTGAAAACCGAAGACAGAAATATATTCTCCACCGACCGTGTCTCCGACAAACATCCCCTCAGAAAAAGTTTTTAGCTTTAACTAGCTTGGCAGGTTAAATAGATACAACTTAATCATGTGAACATCTACCACAGTCCCACTACAGCAAAAACCACAATTACTGACTGGATTTATAAAGGATTTCTCCTTGATTAGGGTGATGGGAATAGTTTACCACTAAGATTGTTAACAAAACTATCTTACGTTGAATACTTTTTTTGACGCTGCATTTCTATTTATTTCCACTCAAATAGGTGCACCCAAAAAAAACATCACTACATGAAAAACTTGAAGGTTAAAACTAGCGAACTTAAAAAAGAAACTGTAGTTAACTACTCAGCTAATTGATCTTACAGATTTTCATCAAAGAAATTTTATAAACTAATATTGTAGATTATTTAGAATACTAGGCACCTAAAATGGAACGAAGAATCGATTACGTCATACATGGCCAGGGAAGGGGTGGGGTTTCAGAGTATACTGATTTGAAGTTCCAAGCATCTTTATAGACTATAGTCAATGTACTAGAGTTAATAATCGTACACACATTGTATCATGCACGAAAATTTCATGTAAATAACATGAAAGCAACCCTTTAGAAACAAAGGAAAATTTGTTTGACAGTATTATCAATGAAATGCTCTTCAATAAAACTCCTAATCTTATAACACAAGTACAGGGTTAACACAAAGGGAGCTAAAAAGAAAAGTAGGAAGAGACATTACAAACCTAATTTGTCAAAACCCTTGGTTAGAGTAGTTACGGAGTTGGTTTCTACCGTCTAGGTCTTGAGTTCAAGACACGTGTGTTATATTAATTTCAATGGTTTTAGAAACATCAACCAATTTTCCTTTTTTCCGTCTCGGATTCTAAAGATTAAAACAATTTAGCTTTTCTTTTAGAAATCCTTCAAAAAAAAAAAAAATGAAGTCTTTCTAGAAAAACCAAACAAACAACTTACAAAAAAATATAGTTTCATATTTCAATCTACATTTGGAATAGAAAAAATAAGAGAAATAAAAATTGTTCACCTTTTGACCATCTCTTGCAAACATGTAGGTCCTACATGATGAGACACTAATACAAAACATTCTACTAATAAGAAAGAAGAAACTTTTTCAACATTTTCCACCAAAACAAACTCATTTAAGATTTTGAACCATATCCAAAAGTAAAAAAAATTAGAGAGACCTCTAGGGTTTCGGTATCGGACAAGATGATTATGTTAATTTTGTAGTCATCTAACTTAAAGCCTATTAACCGACAGATTATATTATTGGTTGATAGATAGTCATTTTCTATCTTTACTCGTGTGAGACTATTCTCATGAAATAATATATTATCACGAAATAATTTGAAAAACATCAAGACAAACAATTTTCTAACTTGAAGTGACAAAAAAGAAGCCTAATTTATTCAACAATGAAGAAACCACATCAATCAATCAATTTCTAAAACTTCAAACTCAGAATCAGAAATTAAAAAAAGAATGGTGAAATCAGAAAGAAATTAGCAGACCTGTTTAATGAAGTCAACGCCAATAAAGATGGACGGTTAAGAAAGTAATGACATTTCTTCTTCTTCTTCTTCTTCGTCTTATCAACAAATTGAATCGAAGACGACGGACACGATGTGAGAAGACGTTTCTCTCAACAAATTGAATCAATGACGACAATACGAGAGACAGAGACAGAGAAAGAGAGAGAGAGAGAGAGAGAAGAGAGAGGAAAAGAGGGTTGAGGAATCAAGAAGATAAGCGATCAACTTTCTTTCTTATAGGGAAGGAAGGAATCTAGAGAGAGAGAGAAAAAGAGAATTGATTAGAAAATCTGGAGAAATGAAACAAAAATGATAACTTACCCATCTTCCTTACTCCCAATCACACCGTCTATGCTGACGTGTAAGGAAGATGGGTAACGTGAAAGTAACGTTATAACTTGCCGTTGTCTCATACCGTGTCTGTCCCTTTCCAACTGTGAGATCAATCTTGGCCGCCCGTTATTCTCGAGC
>BEHA01050397.1:536181-547634 GCA_002897215.1 Eschscholzia californica subsp. californica | reverse complement strand
ACCCTTTGACTTGACCTTCTTGAACCTCCCCCACCCCTCACAAACCACAAACCATTTAGTCTTGGGTTCTTCCCTTCTTCCCTTAGTTAGAGGTAAGAACATAACAAGGAAATGATATATAACCCATTGGGTTACACTTCAATTCCAACTTTTACTCAATCCACTTATAGCAAAACCTATATCTGTTGTAAAACAATCTCACATTGGTCGTGAGACGGAGTGTGATGTTTCTCTTAAGAGGTTAAACACCTTTCATAAAGCCTTTTAAAACCGTAAAGTCCAGATGTGCTAAAACAGACAATATTACTAGCAGACCAGAAGGTTGGTTCGCACCATCCTATAACAATAACTTTATTTTGAGATTTTAAAAACTATTGGAAGAAAATGTATGATTAAAATGTGTCACGTTTCAAGAGAAAAAAAAAATAGAACAGCAAGTTCAACATAAAAAGGAAAAAAAAAAAAAGTAAGTTCCACAAAATTTGTTTAAAATTGGACATAATAATCGTAACTTGACATGTAAATCAAATTACCAATGAAGATGAAATCTTCAATTAGGGATAAGGAAACCCCAAACTCTTAACATCATATCCAAACAATTCTCAGGATAGGGATGATAAAATCTTTTAGCTCCTCCAACAAATACAAACAAAGTCTACCTCCTAGAGGGACAGTAAGTAGTCATGTGCATTTTGGATAAAAAGAAGAACATCCTTTTCTATAAGAATAAAAATAAAGGAGATATATATGTTTTTTTTTTCTTTTGTTAAGGAATATATATGTTGGACTTGGACCCCCCATTTGAAGTGTTGACATCAAAGCTTTTAATGTGTCAAGGATAAAATATACTATTGGTACCACAAAAAACTGGTCTACTCTCTTTTTAATTTTGTAGTTAAATTGATGGACTTGGGCACTTAAGTGGCGCCCGAGAAAAGAAGATTGTCACCATGAAAGGGTTATAAGCGAGCCTACTACCACTTGTGGCTAACTATTCAACCCACATCGATCGCCCTAATTTACTTCATTAATGTATCATCAACAATGGCTTCCAAATTGAGTGCACATAAAGTAACAAGACATGACAAAATAGACCAAGAAATCTCATTTCTTTCAAGTAAAGATTAGATTAACATCACAAGTAATGAGTTTTCTTTCTACTAGTTTCTTTCTCAAGTAAATTTATTTTCATAATCTAGTATTGCAGAGAGAGAGAGAGAGAGAGAGAGAGAGAGAGAGAGATTCAAACCTACATCTTTTTTTACTTAGCTTTCTATAAAACTCTGCATATCTGTAGTTTTCTTTTCTTCACCTAATTACATTATCTTTCTAATAAAAAGAGCAAAAAGAAAGACCAAAAGACCTCCCTTTTCGCCCGCTTCTTAATTCTGCTTCTGCTGCTGCTTCTGTTGTTCTTTTAATCTAACTCCGGAAACCTGTCACATCTGTCGTATAAGCCTGCTTTTTTGTATTCGTTTTTTGATTTCTTCTGTTCTTGCACCATTGATGAGATGAGATAAGAAGAAGATGAAGCTATCTAATGTTTCTTTCTTTCTTTCTTCATTTTGATTGTTCGATAAGTAGGAAAAAGGATAAGAAGGGGGGGGGGGGGGGGGGGGGGATAGTTGCTAATTTTGGGTATAATGGGGCTTTAGGATCTATAATCCAGTACTTTGATCTCTATAATTCTTCTTTGTTTTCGGAACTTGTATCTATATGACTGTCGAAATGCTGCTTGCTGCTGCCATTGAAGATGCAAATGGGCTTTCTGGGAGATTAAGTCCTTGGGTGCTGCAAACATAAAGAAAACCAACAACTAGGTCTAATATACCGACAAAAAATAAAACAATACACGATAAGTGAATATGATTCATCCTAGTCTGATTCTGAATACGAATAGTCTGAATCCAACTTATTTTAGTAAAGGGCCGGCCACCTAGTCGTTTCGATTTATTTTAGACAACAAACTCTAAATTCAGACTTATTTTCATGCTCGAATAGACAAAAACCAACAGAAACAACCATTTATGGACTGGAAGAACCAATTGTGTAGTTTTCGGGTTAGAGCGCAATAGAGGTTGACCACATTCCAAAATCAAGCCTCAAGTTCTTACAGACATTCCCATTCATCTAAATGAATTATAGTAGGAGAGACTTACCTATCTGCATCGTTGTAATTGGTGTTCGAGTTTCTAGCTCTATCGTCACTTGAAGAACCAATGTTTAGAACATCAAATAGGTAACTGAAGTGATCGACGGTGGATGTGAATTCGTTATGATCTGCACAAGATATGACATTAGAGTTGAAATTGGAACTTTTGGGTGGGAGAAACTAGTCAATAACAATCAAATTACAGATTTTAGAATAAAATCATCAATAAAGACCTTCAGAGGGCTTGAACTCGTCCAATGAGTAACCAAAGTAAGGTGAGTTGGTTAGTGGCTTAGAAGCTAACTGAATTTCCGATAAACGCCTCATCTCATATTCTTCTTGCTCATCAATTAGCTGCTGCTTTCTCAGTAATCTAGCCTGCTCAATGAATCTAGGCACTGTCGAAGAAGAATAGAGGAGTCAAAGATGACCACATAAACAACTAAATATCGAGGCATATTGGAGTTCGCTCGTCAATCACATAAGAAATCTTTATTTTGAATGAAGTAGATACGATATTTTTCTTCAATGTTTCAACTTACAATTACTTGGCATGCACGAACTATAAAAAATCGACAATGAAACTCAGTAGTGATTCAGTACTCACTTGATTGAAGCTCATGTTCCATTTCGAGAAAGCTCGAAGGAAAGCACATAGGAGTTTCATATTTCTCAGCATACTTCCTGCAAAACAACCAAAAAAAGAGATTAACGGATAGAACATTGAACAAGAATGAGAAACAAAAAAAGATAAACAGAACCGTAGAACCGAAATGAAGTTGCATGAAAGATTACCTATCAGATAGCCGCGACTTCTCTCGATAAGGCTTAACCAAAACCCGAGCTCCACAAACAAAATGGGGATTCCCTTTGTTTAAAATCATCTTCACAGTGTCTGCATATAGAAAAGTCACAAACCCGAACATTCTTTTCTGTTGGCAGGGGATTCTCACATCTTGAACTTGCCCATAGCTCCTGAAAATAAACATCAAATATAAAGAAAATTAAGCACAGGCTATTGAAAAAGAAGCAAAATCTCCAGAAAACAACATCTTCGACGATCTTACTTGAAGTAGTTCGAAACATCTTCCTCAGTAAAAGTGCTCTCAGCTGGAAAAGTTAGATAAATCTGTCTAGACCCAGAAACTACACTACCATGATCATTTCTCTCGTTCCTAAACTCCATATATCTCGGAGCATCTTCTGCCAATATTACTGCATGCTGCCCATGAGGTCTGCAACTCAATTATAACAACGCCCACAGTTAAGAGTGTATATATATATATATATACATACATATACACAAACAAATGTATATATATATATAGATAGATCTTTTTCTTATATGATAAAGAAACTTTATATCTAAAGATTATAGAGAAACACCTGGGCGAGAGTTCATGATCGAACCTGTCAATGAGGCGAATACTGTTCTTCAACCGAGCAAGGAGCTTGGTTAAACTATAACCAGCCTTCCCATGTCTCTGGCTCTCGGTCAGGTACCCGTCGGCTTGAAGACTCCTTCCATATTTCTCATAATATAACAACGGAAGAGCCGCAATTGAAACAGGATGTCCTCGACGAGATTTCAAAAGCTCAGTTAGCTCCAACTCGAGTTTCTCAAGAGACCCAGGAAGGAACATATGATCTTCATTGCCAAACTCACTTCCATTTTGGCATAAAAACTGAGAAAAGGAATCGGGAGGGATAGGCCCGTGCCAATATCGACAATTAGTTCCATGTTTACAGAAACCCTTGAGGTAATAATGGCAAACCTTCACGGGAAACTCAGGCAAGCTAGGGGATCTCCTACTGACACGTCCAGCTAGTCCGCCCACTGCTCCATCTGGGTAGCAGTAGTTACCAGCAAAATCAACACCTCGGTGATTAACAGAGTCAATAGACTCATCTAAATTCAAGAATGGAGCTTGATTATGGAGTCCATAATCATCCGCGATTGATTCAGTGTAAATTTGAGGAATATAATCCATGTTATGAATTTGTGGTTGATCCCAGAAAGAACGAGACGAGGCTGGGGAGTAAGGGGTAAATTGAGTGGGGAGATCCAATTCCGTTGTCAAATTCATTGAAGGTGGATGAATCGGGGTTGGGATTGTTGGTTTCGAAATAGCTAGTTTAGCCTTGTTAATAAGAGCTTGAATCAAACTTTCAGGGCCAAACGACAATCGAATCATTTCTCTCTCACTGATATCTTGTAAAAGAACATAACCAATGATTTTGGTGGCATTTTCGGGTTCTAGTTGTCGAATCCTACTGAGAACAACCTTGGTAGATTCAGGGAAATCCATTTCACATCAAAATACTGCAACTACAAAAACAAGGAATTCAAAAAAGAAAATTAGATAGAGCTGGCATGAAATGAACGCTCACAAAGAAAGGCCTCAAACAATTAACATAAATATAAGATTTATCTAGGTCACAAGATAGCAAAATCAAACAACAACACAAAATACCCAACAAAAAAAAAATCTAGACAACCTAAAAAAATTGATAGAACTCACCCATACCCAAATCCAAACCTAGAGTAAACCTATAAAAAGCTTCATATTTATGAAAGAGAGAGAAACCCTAAAAACCATACCATTTCTTCTCATCTTCCCCTACTTAACCTTTTCCCTATCATTTGTTTACCTATTCTAAACCACAATATAGCATTGAAAGCTAAAACATGCCCTAGAAAAAGGACCACAATCTACCCAAAGTACTATATCCAAATAATCTTGTAATTTATCTATTCAAAGAAAGCAATATATGACTTCATGAAGAATAAAGGAAATGATACTATAGAAAGCACTAAGGGAAGAAAAAAAAACCTAAAAAAAAGATGGAAGAATCATAAACTTCAAAACAGAATCAGCACTCAAAACAATAGAAAAAACAAGCCCTAATTTCTCTATTTGACATAACTTCTCTCCTTTTCTATATCTAAAAAGGGGAAAACCCTTTTTTCAGGAAGAACAAAAGATTAGAACCAGAAACATACTATACTAAAAACATCCTTTTACCCTCCCTAAAAGAAAACCCTAGGTTAGTTTCTTTACCCAAAAGCAAATGCCTTAAAAAAAGCTAGAAACTGAGCTAGAATCTGTCATGAACATCAAGGGTAAAAACACTCAACCATGGCTTCTTATAGTCAGTTTAAGGAGAGAGAGTGGATAGAAACAAAACCCTTCTGCAAAAACAAGTTTTTTCAGAACCGACTTGAATGAAGAGTTTCTCTCTCACTACTAACACAAACAAAAGCTTACCACCCAAAGAAGAAAATATAATTTTTTTGATCTACAAACCATTTTCAGAGATTTTGGAACAGACCCATATTTAGAAACAAGTTCTACTACTAGTAGAAAAAATCCCAAAATTCATTTTCATGAGAGAAGAAAGAAGCAAAATAGAAGATTCTTCCATAGATATTAAAGAGAAATCTTATATACCCACCAAATCTTATAAGCTTCTTATGGTGAAACAAAAGTCAGAAGAACTAATAGAAGTCCACAAACTCCATGATTGATTACTCTGTTTTTCTCTCTCTCTCTCTCTCTAAAAAAGAAAACCTCTGTTTTCTTGTTTCTCTCTCTCTATCTATATTAAAAAGGGTGGTAGGCTTTTCAATTTCTCTGGGAACAAGGGCGCTTGTCCTTGAGTTTCAAATCAATATCAATATTTATATATAATAATTAATTTTGACCCACTATTTAATCTAATATTTATAATTAAATTAAAACAAAAAAAACCAACTCACGTTTTCTCTCTCTAGATTTTTCTTTTTAAAATATTTTGAAATCATTTCTTCTAATTTACAGGTTGTTAACTTGTTATTGATTTGTTAGAGAGAAATTAGGATTTAAAATGGAAAGGGTCTTGGTTTTACAGAGAAGATTAAACAATAATCTTACAAATCCCAAAATACCCCTAATAAAAACATTGTAATTAAAGAATAAAAAAATACATAATTTTGGAAGTTACTAAGTGGGGTTAGTGGGTGGTTTTAGAATTTTAGTTGGTTTCTATAAAAAAAAATTTGTTTTAGCTTCATAAACAATGTAATTTTAACCATTCAATAAATATAGCTTAATTACCATTTTTTCGAAGAAAAAGGTATTAATTTTTGGAACTAAGATATAGTTTATTTACGTTGTTCGAGTTCAAAAAATTAAAACTGACGAAATCAGTTGGAGAGAACTACTTAATATCCCAAGTTAATAATTCAATTCTTATAACGATAGAGTTATAATGACATATTTATATTGATGATCAATAATGAATTATATCTTATACTATAATCTTAGAACCTAATTGGGTTTAATTGAGGTTAGACAAAAGGATTGGGGTATATCCTACTAAATTTACATGTCAAATGTGGCACAATAATTACCAAATAAATTAGAAAACAAGGATTAGGGGTTAGGAGTGATTTGGAAACTAGACAAGAATTAGGGGTAGTTTAGGAAAATTGGAGGGCTCTCATGAGGAGGTAACCGGTTCAACCGGCTAAAAAAGAGGAGATGACCAAAGAAATATGGAGAGATTTTTTAGGGCTAAATGATTGGTTCCAATTTAGATCCTAATCGGAAGCAATTCGGTAGACAATTTAGAATCTTTCAACCATTGGAACCGGGAGTTTTAGTTAAGATAACTCCATCTTCCTCTTCTTTAGTTCTTTCTTGATTTGATTGCCAAACAAACCCCTACTTCTTTTCTAGTACTGTATTTGTTTTGTAAGAATTATTTATTAAATATTTAGTTTAAATAGTAATTCTTCAGTTTCTTAGTCAGCCCTAACTTCCCGATTCTTGTCCCCTACTTTGTCCACCTATACAAGTAATAGAAAGAGATTTTGATTTTGATCTCTATTTTTATATTCATATTAGGACTACACCCGGTTTTATGAAAAAATTCTGATATACTCCGTCGCGTAGACAGAAAATGTTAATTTCTAGTTAAATATCAGTTGTGCAAATCACACACGTGAATCAGGATAAAAATGCCTTTACTTATGATTTTTACATTAACCCTCAATTTGATATCGATATTAAGACTACACACTCGTTTTTTTTTTTTTAAATTGATTTATAACTCAATGTGGACGGAAACCATTAGTTTCTGGTTTAATTGTAGTTGTGTGAATCAACTTCATCAATTCCTTCTTCTTCTTATCCTATTAATCAACTTCATAAACCACATACAATCATTCTCTTTCATCGACCCCGACCACCCCTACACAACCACCATCACAATCTTTATCTTCACAAGCCACCATCACAACCATCATCAATCTTAAGGGCTTTAGTCAAAGATCAAAGGTGTATGCCTTCTTTGGTTGATAAGAGCTAGTTGAATTAGAGGGCAACTCATAAAAGAAATCAATTTTCATAGTTGATTAAGAAGATAATGATGACGATGGTGGTGGTGGCAGTAGTCGAAGATCGCCATGATTTCAAGACAAGCTCATTCTGGTCCATGTGTCTGAAAAGAGATTACTCCATTTTGGGATGTATAAGTTATTGATACTTTGGTCCGTATTTTTGAAAAGTTTATAAGATTCATTATCAAAAAAATCAGCAGTTTGTGAAGATTAAGATTGTGGCAATGGTTATATAGGTTGGAGAAGGTGAAGAAGGTGATGATGATGGTGGTGGCAGTCAATGAAGGGAATAGTTGTCTGTGGTTGATGAAGTTGATTAATGGAAGAAAAATGAAGAAGGTATTGAGATGAAAATTAAAATGTAAATTAGGGCATTTTTGTCCTGATTCACGTGTGTGATTCTCACGGTTGACATTTACCTAAAAGTTAACGTTTTCCGTTCACGTGAGGGTTAAATCAAAAGTTTCAAAAGAATGAGAGTGTAGTCCTGATATCGATGTAAAAGTGGGGGTCAATGTCAAAATCATATATAAGAGCATTCACATGTTTGATTCGTACCACTGACGTTTAACGAGAAGTTAACGTTTTTTGTCCACGTGAGAGTGTAAATCAAAAGTAAAAAAAAAACAGGAGTGTAGTCCTCATATCTATACAAAAGTGGAGGTCAATGTCAAAATCTCCCCAATTTTAAAGACAAATTTGAACAAGTTATTTATTTCATCATTTTTAATGTCAGTTGTTTTAGAAAAACAAGAAAAAAAGTTATGAGAAAGACTGAAAAGCCTAAAAAACTAATTATGTATTTTGGTAAGATATTTAGTGTCAGTATACCCCAATGTTTAATGTCAGTTGTTTTAGGTAAACAAGAAAAAATTTGATGCGAAAAAAGATTGAAAAACCTAAAAATCTATTTATGCATTTTGGTACGATATTTGATTCACTATTCATTTTTCTAATCCCCGTATCACCGATCATCAAAACATAAAAATTTGTTATAAAAGATCACTATTTATTTTGAGTAATTATATCAACCCTTAAAAGGGTAATTTAGTTTTATTTGAGAGAGAAAAAGAGAACCCCGTCGACTTCATATAGAACAATTTCATCTAAAAAAAAAGAAAAACTTCATATAGAACATGTTATTGGGTGGGAGTACGCCCAATTTATTCATGTTTGAGAGTTTTTTTTCCCTTTACTTATAAACAAATGTAGTGGGGACAGTGTTGGAATGAATTTATATATGTGGGGATAATCAAAGTGTCTAAATATAATATGTATATAAAATATATATGCATTTTGGATAAGATGATCACACTTGTGTGTACTTTAAGGTCCTTTAGATAGCTCCAAACTCTTTTACATTATTTTTTGTAATTAACTTCTAAACTATTCTTAGAAAACTCTTCTCCATAATCTTTTTCATAAACTAGACCATAGAAAACAAAATCATTCTGTATCCTAAACGTTTCGAAAATGTGACGGTAACAGATTTTAATCTCGAGTGTCTCAAACTCAAACAATCGTAATAATGAAAATTCTTTATATTGCACGACCAGGTTTTTTGTTGTTACAATATTTTCCTTTGTTTGAGAATATCGCAAGTTCACAACCATTAGGAAATTATAAATTTATGTTCATTAATATGTTTAAAATTAGATACTCGAAATATGTAGAGGAATATAAAAGTTTCTTTCACTCTTTAGTCAAGAAAATTATATTATTAAGGTATGTACTCCAAAATTCTAGAGGTCACAGGAGTTCAGTTTGGCTTTAGGCCGTAGTTTAGTTGGGTTTTTGGATCGGTCCTGTAACAATTTAAATTTGACAGTAATTAGTTTCACCATTCTCAATAAAAATAGATTAGTAGGTAAAAGCCATAACAAGGGGTTGGAAACGGACCAGACAGGTAGTTCACGGTCACTTGCTCTTTCGGTGCGGGTTGAGCGGATAAATTCTCAATTTGTCTGTTCTGACATCTGGACAAATTGGACAGACACTTGACAACGTTTGGTTGTCTGTTGTCCATCCGAGTCCGCCTAAATTGTCGGGCAATCCAGGTACCATATCGTCATACTCGGGCACAATGTTGTTTTTTTTGCTCGAGTGTCCATAAAAGATATTGATTACTATTTCACCCAAGCAAAACCCGTAAATGTAGCCTAAACAAGAGTATTTTATCCCTCAACTCTTTTATAATTAAGAAACCCCAATCACTTTTTTCTTTATCACTAGTGATGCATGTGAGATTAAAATGGGGAGACCAAAATTTGTTTTCTAACAACAATATAACCTCACATTGTATACTCTTTGAGACGAAAGAGATACAAAGCAACATATCTTGAATACTTTTATGTCTCCAATGCATAACTCTAAACTTGTTTTATTTATTAGTGTGTCATGGTTATTTTTGTAAAGAAATAATTAGTCATTTCAAAAATATAAAAGACTTGATTTGTATTGGTCGAAATTCAAATATTGATGAGTTGACAATTAGAGATATCTAAAGAGACTTGAGATATCTCTATTTAACTTCATGCACATCATTTTAGAGATCCAAAAGACTTGAGATATCTCTATTTAACTCCATGCACATCATCTTAGAGATCCAAATTGTGTGTTGCATCAGAGAGATATTTTAAACAAAAATAAATAAATCATATGTGACACACTGACACTCAAAATTTCTAAGATTGAGATCCAAATTGTGTGTTGCATCAGAGAGATATTTTAAACAAAAAAAAAAAAATCATATGTTGTCACAGTGACACTCAAAATTTATTAAGATTGAGGATTGCATTGGAGATGCTCTTATACAACATTGTACATTTTTATTTTGAAGTATTGATAGTTCTCGTTTGCCCTAACAAATCTCATTCCTCCCTAATTACATAGCAAGTGCTGCTTTAAGAACACTATCTTTAAGGTGGTTTTCTCCCTATAGGTCTTCATTCATAAGACTCATCCGTTGCTATTTTGCTGGCATACAGTTTGACCTCTCAATCTCCTTATGTGTCTATTTCTTAATTTTAAACTTAGTTTAACCTTCAATTAAAGAACACAATCTGTTAGATTTGATTTAATAGGTAATTCAATAGTTCGACTTATAAGGGTTCTTAGTCAGGAAGGTTTGGTTTTTCCTAACATTAGCTAAGGAGGGTTTCAATTGTGCCCCACGAGTACTGGCAGTTTTTTCGAACGCACTGCAGATCGAATAAGCTATGTAAGTGAACATAAATTACAATCGAATTACTATTTTTTTAGTTTTATTCTTTGTGTTAGTTTATTATTTATCTACTTCAACGATCAATTTTAATAAGAAACACTTACAATTAAAAGAGGTCGTATAGGTTTCTTTCATAAAAATAAAATCTCACCAATACCAACTATTTAGATGACAACCTACTGTTAAGAAAAGTATGAACTGTTTTCCTTTAGTTTTTTTTTTTTTTGTTAAAGTACTGTTTTCCTTTAGTTGGGAACTCAGTTAAAAATAAAAATTTTAAAAAAGAAGAAGCTAATGTCATCAATCTTTGTTGGGTGTAGCCCAATAATACACAATAAAATAATACACAATAAAATAACAAAAAAGAGAATTCATGGCTGTCATGTCTTAATACTATATCCAATTCCATACAAGTCCCTTTCTTTGTTTCTACATTTTTATATGTGATATTTATTGTTTTTTTAAGATAAATAACTAGAGCTTACTAATTTAATTAATTAAAATGATTATCTCATTAAACAAACATCTAATATATAATAAAAATCTTAAGAATTGGTTGCACGATCTAATGCATGACGCTCTTGTGGATTCGAATACAATAGACCATTATTAATTTTTAAAATAAAAACTTTTTATTTCTCTTAAAGTTATCCATAGTTTTGAGCAACTCCAACGCATATGAGACTGGGGGGGGG
>BEHA01050397.1:511117-528263 GCA_002897215.1 Eschscholzia californica subsp. californica | reverse complement strand
ACTTCCAGGTGTGAATTTCCTCCCAAAATTGTTAAACAACACAAGATGAAAATAGAATTAGAAAAGCATTCTCAAGGGAAAAAGATGGAAATTGGTTCCATCTAACCCACTTTGTCATTTTCAAACCCACCATTTTCTACAATGTACAGACCCTGTATGAATGGCTGAATGCCAAAAGTGTGTATTACACTAGAATCATGTTGGACAAGAGGCTGCGTACGGACTGGACGGGGAGCTGGACGGGGAGCGGGGCCGGGCGTCCGTGGGTACTTATCCTTTAGGACATTGAGTGCCACAGGCTGCTGCAGACTCGGTCAGGTGAGCTGGGAATCAAGCCATCGGGTGATTAGAATCTCACACATGGTTGGTACTCTCTTGGGTCTGGTATCAAGGATGAAGGCCTAAAACATGGTTGGTATGACGGAACACAACATTTATCAGCATCAAAATGGAACCGAACCCATTCATGTACTATGGTGGAAAGGTTATCAAACGACCCTGCTCAAATGCTTGTTACACAAGTGGGCTTTTTCAAACACGGATCAGGGCGAGCTAATGAGTAAAGTAAGGGATTAAACCAAAAAAACATACCTTGTTAAAAGTTCGGCTTGATATGTTGAATGCTTATCTTCAAAATATCGCTTCTTCTTATGCTTGTATTGTTGTTGCTTCATTTCTTGTCTGTGATAATTCTAGTAGTCCCATAAAAGATCCGCTCCTTTCCTTGCGCCAACTCAAACTTGGGCATGTATATGAAGTCAAAACTCAAACGGTTCTAGAAGCAAATCTTTTTTTTTCCGAGAGAAAGAGAAGTGGGTTTTTTATGAGGGAAATGGGGATGCTGAAAAGATACTCGCCATGTGCTCCAAATACTAGCTAGAGTAGTAATGGAGTTAAAAAATTCGTGGAAAGAACATAGCTAACTTTCAGAAAGTAATCGAAGATAGGGTAAGCTAAAAGTTGCATATGCAGGGATTTTGATGGGCTAAACCGAAGTGTGAAATTGCAAAAGACAGTTACGATATTATCATTCTAAATGGGGTATATCGGTTTCCATATTCAGTTTTTGTTGCATGGAACATGTGTTTACAACAACATTTTGAAAGTTCATCCAGCTCGAGCTTACAATATAAACATTTCTGGGCTACTAATAACCATCATTGTAACAGTTTTGCTAGGCGATTCCCCAATAACAAAGGGTATGTGGAAAAACATAGTTACTCAACTTTCTTACCAAGCCATGGTTTTACTGATCTTTCAGTTCAAGGGAGAAACCCTCCCAAGTATGAACGGGAGCCAACTAAAACCTCGATCTTCAACAGTTCCGCTATCTGCCAGGTCTGCAAGCTCTAGTGGTGGAGTTCGGAACAACTGTTGTTGGGATTACAAGGCTTAACTCGGTACAATGGCTAGCATGCGTCTTATTCGGGACTATATCTTGGCCTATCGACTATGCTGTTGAGAATTGTTGATGACAATGTTTTGATTCAATCTTTATCTTATTTTGACCAACCCAAACAATAAGTGAAGTATTGCAATTACTAAGAATCACATTACTGGATTTCTAAGTATGCACACACCCACAAGAAAAAAAAAGATTCATGGAAGAGCAATGTGTGCCTTTATCAACCCTTTAGACAATATTCTCTGTTCATGGAGTATTTGATTTACCTAACTTGATGTGGTGTTGGTTTGTAATTGACCCACTGCTAAACCATCAAGTAAGACCATGAATAAAACTATAGGTGAAAGAAATATTTTACTTTCTCTGGTTTGTATAAAAGTTTGTTCATACTGCATAGTAGTGAAATATAAAATGTGAGGTTTCGAAGTTTGATAATCTAACCATGACTTGTCGATCTATGATTTTTTTTAAGGTATTTCACATAAGGTGTCGAGTCTTTAATGGGTTGGATCATGTTTTGGCTAACAACTAAATACTCATATGTCGTGTTATATACCTACTATTACTGTGTCCGACCAAGCAATAGAATTATAGAAGTCCTTCAATAGTATATCGTGTGAGTGTATGTAGTAGGCATCAAGGACTTGACCTATTTGAGATGTTCATTAAGTTTCTTCTCTTATATGGGGTTGTATTATTCTAATCGATCGTATACCCCTCTGGCCCTCTCCAAAGTGAAGTATTTTGGGTTTTATCATGATCTTCATGACCATTGTCAATGTTTAACATTATTTATGTTATAACTATTTTAACGCTACGGTATATCTATATTCTAAGGTGTCATATTGAATGCATATTGTAATACTACTTTTTTTTGTTGTTGTTGAAAATATGGTAATAATACTTTAAAGAAAAAAAACACAATTATCTTGACACATTTTCTCTCATTTGTGGGTTGAATCAAAACATTGTCATCAACTCCAAAAACTATTCCACCTCTCTAGCTTCCAACTCCTTGTCTTGTCCAAGCGTACTACCAATTCCATCCCACCCGAATTCCTTCCCCTCCTCACAAAATTTTCATTAGAAAAAACCATGATCCAATCTTTTATTCCCACAAAGAACACTTCCAAACACTAAAATCCACCATCATTTGTATTTTCTCTCTCACCCTTTTCCCTCTCAAAAGTGCTTTTGCCCCCTCCTTAAATCCACCAACCTAACCCCCCCATCTATTCCTTACATTAGCTTTCCAACATTACCTTATTGGCCTTTGCTCTTGTCCTGCAGATTCTTTTGTTTTAGACCATCAACCCAATATCTATCATAGGACCCATTTAAGAGAAAGAAACAATACCCACTTCCTATATATCTTCTACAACTTGATTCATTATTAGAACACTTCCTCTCATTAGGCTTTAGCATCTTAATTGAGAGTTCTCAAAAATGGGTAGACAAAATAATGAACAAACTATTGGTCATTCTTCCATTGCTCTTTTGCAAGAAAGGTTTAGACAATTGCAGAGAGATAAGGAGATTAGAGAAGCAAGAAAGTTACTTAGATTCTTATCAGAGTCTGAAAGAATCATTCCAACGACAATCAAACGCGACGTCGACGTGCCGTCTTCTAAGCTATTCTTCCACTCTGAGTTAACTAGTCCTCTTACACCACCAAATCAACAAGACTCACACTTCTCTAGAATTGAATCACAGAGGCAGTTTGCCAACTTCCTTGCTATTGACACCCCACAGTTGATGGGCCTATGGCCCACTAACAATAGAAGCATCATCGGTTCGTCGAGTAACTCCGGTGATGCGGAAGTTGATACATCTCTTCGACTGTAAACAGGATAAAATAAGTTTTACCTCGACCCGTTTGATATCTTCTTTATGTTGTAAGAATGGAAGTAGAGAAAAATAATCTCGCTACTGTTTATAGTTATTGTTATTATTATTACTATTGTTTTTATCATTTCTGTCTTGCTTGAGACGAACGAGGTACTTAACTTCCTTGATATTTATATTTACTTCATCAGCCCTCAATCATGTTGAGATAATTCTATATTAGTAGGGGTGAGCAGCAGTCGGTTTTTTTCGGTTTTGGTTTGAGCCGAAGCCGAACCAATAAATGGCGGTTTGACCAAATCATCGGCCGAAGTCGAGCCGATCATTCGGTCGCCCGACATGGTTTGATTCGGTTTGGTTCGGTTCGGTTGAGTTCAGTTGATCGGTTTAACCGAGCACAATTTAGAGAAAATGCATATATCGAAAATAAAAATTAAGTACCCATCTTGCTTTTCCACTATTGGATATACCGAAAATTAAAATTAAAATTTCATCGTACTTTTGCACCATTACAAACAAAAAAATAAGTAGAAGTGCGAAAGTAAAGTCAATAATGTTAAGTTACTAACTAAGAATAGGTTGTGGTACATAGAAAAACAATGAAGACTTACCTCTAAAACATTTCAATCAAGTTGAATAGGTTGTGGTTGATGAAGCCGACAACAACTACTATGAAGGATGGTGGACAATAGTATGGAAGAGTTGATTAGGTTTTCTATTTTTTTTCCTTTGTAGTTCAACACTTTCTAACTTTACAAAATTATTATTTTAGTTTTCTTTAGGGTTCGGTTGGTTCGGTTTGGGCGGTTTCTAGAAACTCAAGTCGGAGTCAAACCGGACCGATTTGAGTTTGATCGGTTTTCCGGCCGAACCAAGTCGAATGGTGATCGGTTCGGCCCAAAAATCGGTCGGTGCGGTTCGACTTGGTTTGGTTCGGCCAATTGGTTCGGTTTTTGCTCACCCCTATATATTAGTAGTGAAAGGAACATGTAGTCAATTCATATGACGGGCAAGAAAAAAACTTTAAAATAACTTCTGGCCAAATGGGCTGCCTTAGAAAGGCTAAGAGGCCCTAAAGGGGTTAATAACATCCTTCAGCGTCCATATTTTCATTCTCGCATTTTTTGTAAAAAAAGTTCAACTTTACGTATAATGTCAATGCAACAGATCAACACACCAGTAAAAAACTCTGAGGTGATGTTTGTTTTTTATTTTCTTTTTCGGATTCAGTCAATTCAGATTGAGACACCCATAAAAAAAATACAAACACAACCTGAGTGAGACTCGAAAAGACGTTAAGTAAATAAGCTGAATAATGGATCCACTCCACTGAACTTGCTCTTTGAGGATCCTCAAAACTACTTATATGTATGTAATAAGCAAACAGACATTGGCTCCAACGGTCATTACAAACGTGGGTAAACAAACACACAAATTTCATCAGTTCAATACAGTAACGTCTAAAGAAGTCCGTTTTAGACATCGAAAGTAGTTAAAAGTCAACACGCTTCAGAAAAACTGGCTCCGCCGGTTGTCTCAAAATTTCTCCTTCTAAACTTCCCGCAAATTTTCGGGATTTAATAAACGGTGACCATTTACACCGTAGGATCTATCCTCGATATCCAAGTTCTTTCTTATTCGGTACTTTCATGCGGGAAACTCAAATATTTTCTCTCTCTACTTTGACCCAATTTTTACTTCAGTTGTGTTTTCAAGTTGACTAGGGCTTTTTAGAGACCAATTATCTTCATTCCCGTCTCTCTCTCTCTCTCTCTCTCTAGAAAGGGGGAAAAGAAGATTAAGAGCGTGAAAGTTACCAAATTGAAACTCTTTCAGATCAAATTTCACTCTCAGATAGTCATATTTACAGTTTCTTCTACTTCAGTCGGCCATCTTTTGGTGTTTCTTCGCTGGGTTTTCTCTTACAGGTGAGTAATTTTAATTCATTAGCTTGAAAAGTAGTTAGGGTTTGATTCCTTAGGGTTTCAGTTTGATCATGTATGTCTGTATTTTGCTTAGATCTCTGAATATATACACGATTTCAGTTGTTTTGCTCTCTGGGTAGTTCATATTAATAATCAATTTTTGAAAATTATGTTGGTTTCTACTTTTTTTGCCCTCTTTTTGTTTGGGGGGGTGGGTGGGGGATTGAAGTTGTTTATGTTAGGATTTTCTTAATGATGATTCTAGTTTTGATGATTATGGGTTTAGATAGTTTGATTTTAGTTTCTATTTAGGAAAAATGACCTAATTTTGTGAACTTGATTTTTAATGATTGATTCTAGTTTTGATGATTGTGGGTTTAGATCATAGTTACCAGAAACGGGATACGCTCCTGTACGAATACGGGGTACGCTAATTAGACGTTTCCGATTCGCTAGGGGTATAATTATTTGCAAAATTTATGCAATATATATATATGACGTGAAACTTAAAACCGATAAAAGCAATATCCACACTTTGTAAACCCTAAATTTAGTAATAACTGCATAACCTAAAGTTGAAGCAATATTCACACTTTGTAAACCCTAAATGATGATTCTAGTTTTGATGATTATGGGTTTAGATCATAGTTACCAGAAACGGGATATGCTCCAGTACGAATACGGGGGGTACGCTAATTAGACGTTTCCTATTCGCTAGGGGGTATAATTATTTGCAAAATTTATGCAATATATATATATGACGTGAACTTAAAACCGATAAAAGCAATATCCACACTTTGTAAACCCTAAATTTTGTAATAACTGCATAACCTAAAGTTGAAGCAATATTCACACTTTGTAAACCCTAAATATCATGTTTTCATTTTTTTTTCTTCTTGCAAATGGGTATGCCAGATTTAGCGATCAGATTCGCGTACCCACTCTAAAAGGGTACGATCGAACCAGATCGGAGTTCGCTCTCCAAATGACCGAATCTGGTAACTATGGTTTAGATAGTTTGATTTTAGTTTCTATTTAGGAAAAATGACCTAATTTTGAGAACTTGATGTCAAAATTTAGAGCATGTTTACGAATTAGGTCAACTTTTGTTGTCCCCATGAGTAGAGGGAAGAAGCTCCTCCCTTGAAAGCAACCCTATTTGATGTTGTTTGGTTGGGGATTTCTGATTATGAACTAATTGGGCCTTATAGTTAGCTATTTTACTGATTAGGGTTCTATTTTGTGTTGTTTGAAGGACTAAAGAAGGTTAGTGGATAATCTTATAGTTAAACAGTAACTAATTAGTAGGAGAGATATTTAATGGGAACACCTTCAAACAACAACTTCAACCACCAATCTTCACCGAAAATGCTACCTCCTCGACAGCAGCCACGGGCTTCTGGTTTACATACGTCGTTAACCCTAGTTTCATCTGATGCCCGTGGATCCCCCGATCATCAAGAACCCTTGTCGAATTCTGAACAGGTTCATGTATCTCCATCTGAGAGTGCTAGTTCACGTGAAACATGGCCGGCGTATGATACAATTACGGGTAAGAGGATTGATAATGAAAAAGAAGGGGAAAATGATTGCCCTGAGCAGTCGGTCGTTCGTCGAGTTTCTAACTCTGATAAAGTGTCTCTTCGGGATGTTGCTAGAGAGAGAGTTGAGATAATCTTGGAGAAGATGAGTCTAGTGCCAGATGAACTTATAGAAGAGCTCAAGACTGAGCTTCGAGTCATTCTTGAAGGAACTGGTGGTTCTCATCAAAGAGAAGAGTTTCTGATGTTGCAGAAATTGGTTCATAGTAGGGAAGATTTGACGACTACAACCCTTATGATAGCTCACCGGGCACATCTTGAACTTCTAGTTGCAATAAAAACAGGAATTCAGGCATTTTTGCATCCAAATATTAGTCTGTCTCAGACTTCGCTTATTGAGGTATTTTTGTACAAGAGATGTAGAAACATAGCTTGCCAAAACCAGCTTCCAGCTGATGATTGTACCTGCGAGATATGTGCTAATCGAAATGGTTTCTGTAATCTTTGTATGTGTTCGATCTGTAACAAGTTCGATTTTGAAGTCAATACATGTCGTTGGATTGGATGTGATTCGTGTTCACATTGGACTCATACAGATTGTGCAATTCGAGAAGGGCAAGTTAGTACAGAGATGCGTGTTAAGAGTGGGTCAAGTCCGACTGAGATGCTTTTCCGTTGTCGGGCTTGTAATAGGACATCTGAGTTACTAGGATGGGTCAAAGATGTGTTCCAACACTGTGCACCCGGTTGGGAGCGGGAAGCTCTAATGAGGGAGCTTGATATCGTGAGTAGGATCTTCCGCGGAAGTGAAGATCCTAGAGAAAGAAAGTTATTTTGGAAGTGTGAAGAACTTATAGACAAGATGAAGACTGGAGTTTCGGAATCGATCGCTTCCAGATTGATGATATTGCTATTCCAAGGTTTGTATCCTCTTTCTCTTAGTATTTCATTCTCTCCTTTTGTCTATATTGATTCTCTTTTTTTGCGTCGTCTTATTAGAGCTTGAGATAGACTCGTCAAAGAGCATAGAAACAGATGAAGGAGGGCATTTAGTTGCCCCACAGGAAGCGTGCAACCGAATTGCAGAAGTAGTGAGAGAAACTATTAGGAAAATGGAAATGGTAGCGGAAGAGAAAATGAGAATGTTCAAGAAAGCCCGTCTCGCTGTTGATGCATGTGATCGAGAACTTGAAGAAAAAGCCAAGGAAGTAGCAGAACTAAAGATGGAGAAGCAGAGAAAGAAACAGCAAATTGATGAGCTAGAAAGCATTGTGAGGCTGAAACAAGCTGAATCCGATATGTTTCAAGTTAAGGCAACTGAAGCTAAGGAAGAAGCAGAGAGGCTCCAAAGGATTTTGCTAGCGAAGTCCGGCAAATCCGAGGACTACGCGAGTAGGTATCTAAAACAACGGTTGAATGAAGCGGAGCTCGAAAAACAGTATCTTTTTGAGAAGATAAAGCTTCAAGAGAGTTCATCTAGAGCAGCAGCAGCAGCACAGAACAGTGGAGGGACGGATCCTTCGAATTTGTTGATGATGAGCAAGTACAAAGACTATCTAAAGAACGTTTAGGAAGCTCCAAAAACTTCCATGGACCTCTAAAACGGTGATATTTTCGATCCTTTGTGTTAATTATTATAATATGAAACTTGATTCCTGCAAGAGTTTTTCTTTGCCGATAAACGAAGTACTGCAGTGGAGTAACTAATGTCAGAAAGAAAAGATCCATCTACTCTTCCTTATTGCAATTTTGCATGGCGATCTAAGAAATATATGGATTGATATAGTATATCTTGATGAGCAAGGACAGTGGGTATCCTTATATCCACCAATAGACATTTGACTCGTCGATAACAAATATTTTAGAGACTTGCTCGAGTTAATTTATACTTCGAATCAGATTCTAAACATAACATTGCAAATCTAGATATAGGTGGACAAACTTTTCTTGTCTAGGTTTAAAACTTCTATTTAAGGTCAATAATGTTGAAATGCCTTGTTTTAGTCTAACCAAAATCCAACAGATTGTTGATAGAACTGGGGCAAGAAGAGAGAGAATGAGAAAAGTTTGACAATGGTATCCGTTGTTACTTTTTTTTTTCTCTCTTTTTCTTTTCCTTGGTGAAAATGTATTATAAAGTTAGTTTTTAATTTGTCAAAGCGGGCTGAAAAATGACTTATTAACAAATTGTAGACACATATAGAAATTAAATGGTTAAAAACACTTCTTTCGTATCGAAAGAAAAAAAGAATAAATTTCCAGTTGACCTCCTGGATGTAACCAACTAACGTTTGGCACTCGATCGCCACATGTAAACATATTTCAAGTTTGTCGATTTTCTTTTGGCCCCTTTAATTATAGTTCTTTTTTACCTTACTAAGATACAATGTGCACAAACATAAAGTTTTCTTATTCGGAGTTGTATGGCTTGCTTTAGTTTTACAAAAGCTTTTGTTGATGCAGTGAATTAATGGGTAACAATCGCGATACTATGCCCGCCCAGTCTCGTGTGAATCTCGGTCAGGTGACGTGGCCGGACCAGATTTAAAGAGAGTATTTCACTTTCTCTCTCTAAATCTGGTCCGGTCACATCACCCGGCAAGATTCATTCGTGAGAGTGGTCGGGTATAACATCTTTAGTCACTGGGTAAAATAAAAGAATAGAGTAGGAAAAGAAACGAAATAGACAACTAACAAGTTAAAAAATATCAAACTGGTCGCATTTTGGGGGTCAAATAGTAACTAACATGTGTTGCATGAATAAGGTGACAATGTGCCATTTCTTTTGTTTTAGAATGAACTCGGTCATTACATTTGAACGACATTGATACATCGGGATTAATATGCAATACAATAATACATGAATTTGGATAAGCACATAACTGCCCGTTAAAACATCTTGGACCCTAAGTTATATAAAGACTTTTAAGGTCATCTTAAGGAACCTGTAAGTCCATCTACCTACCACAACTTTATTTACTGTCTGAAGTAAATGGAATAAATTTTGGTGATAAAATCGCTTCCAGCGAAATTCGATCTCAGGACCTCATGCACTTAAGAGAGATCTCCAACTACATCAAAAGGTGGTGGACGAAACCATGTGGCTTAATTATGTATTGATTGTGGTACTTTTGTTAATACTACAAATTACCTAACTTAACCCGTTAAGACATCTTGGACCCTAAGTTATATAAAGACTTTTATGGTCGTCCTGAGGAACCTGCAAGTCCATGGAATAAATTTAGGTGATAAAACCGTTTTCACCGAAATTTGATCCCAAGACCTCATGCACTCAAGAGAGATGTCCAGCTACATCAAATGGTGGTGGACGAAACCATGTGACTTTATTATGTATTAATTGTGGTACTTTTGTTAAGGGTGGTGGACGAAACCAATTACCTAACTTAACCCCCTCTCTCTCTCTAGGCTATTGTCATATGCAATAGAACTCTGCATAGTTCCATCACAATCACTAGCTTTTAAAGTGAAAGTATACTACATGGTGCACCAAAAGTTAAGTTGTGATATAGACATTTCTAGCTTTCGGAAACAACCTCATGTTTGTAGTTTAGTTGGTTCTGATTTGGATTTGGTCCCACAAAATAGTAGTAGTTTGAGTCTTGCCGCACCGACTACTGTAGGATTTTCCACCCAACCTATTTATTTGAGCTTAATTGTGTTTTAGTCTCTAATTTTTGACCCATTGGCTATTTCGTTTTTGTAACAGTTGGACAGTCCGTTTTCGCCACAAGTTTTTTTTCCAAAAAAATTCCCATATCGTATTATTACAATGTTATTTTTCTACCTCATCATTTTTCGCTCATCTACATCACCCTCACTCCACATCATCAAGCCATCTTCACCCTCCACTGCACATCTTGTTCTTCTTCTACTTCAAGATTACTCGTAGGAGGTTGCCAACCGACAACTTTATTCGACGACTTTCAAAAAACTTTCTCTTCTTCTCCCACATTGCCATAATCAACACCTTCTTACTCTCCCGATCTCTTTCACTTCTAGTCTATCTCTCTCTAAGTTCCCCTTGCAGGTAGGAACCTCGACAAAGAAAAATTAGAGCTCCTTCGCGACCTCCTACTGACGACCGTGAAAAAGGAAAAGAAATGAGGGTGGAGGGAGGTGAGGCGGAGGAAGGTGGGGATTTAATGATGCGGAGTAAGAGGAGGTGTGGAATGGGCCAAAACAAACTGCTGCATACTTGCGAATGGTCAGTTAGTTAAAAATTGAAGGTCAAACACAAAAGAGTTTTTTTAATATATGACCCTCATTTATTTAACTATATTAGGACTACACCCCTAAAAACATTTTCGTTTAGGCGTTAACCCCCTAAATCCATTTTCCCGTCAAATAATCTTTATGTGAGGGGTGTGCGAGTCACATGTTCGATCTCGGACTAAAATACCGTCGTCCTAATCCCACGGTTAGAACATTTTTGGCATATGCCCCTCATTTATTTTGTTATATTAGGAGTACACCCCCGACCAAAATACCACTTGGAGCTTCACGACCACCTATTTCTTAAGTATCTTCTTCCTCTCAGCCATCAACTTCACAACCTACAGTAAATAGGGAAGGTTGTCTTACCAACTTTGGGAGGAAACCAACTAGACCTATTGGTCAGGTGCTTAGGTCATCCAAGAACATGATGGATACTTGAGAAATAGGTGGTTGTGGAGTTTCAAGTGGTATTTTGGTCGGGGGTGTAGTCCTAATATAGCTAAATAAATGCGAATTATATACAAAAATGTTTCTAACCGTGGGATTAGGAAGAGGGTATTTTAGTCCGAGATCGAGCATGTGAGTCGCTCGCCCTTCACATAACGACTATTTGACGGGAAAATAGGCTTTGAAGATTAACGCCTAAACGAAAATATTTTTAGGAGTGTAGTCCCAATGTAACTAAATAAATTGGAGGTCATATACTATAAAAAACCAACACAAAACTTATCATTTATTTTACTCCCTTGTGAATGTATAACCCATTTTCAAAATATGTGGGGGCAAGACTCTACAGGAAAAAAAAAATGTTAGGAAACAAATGGTTTTTATGAGAGAGCTTCATTCTTTTCCAACAATGTAAAATCATTAATATATGTCAAATATAACTTTTCTCTTTATTATGTTACTGTTGTACTTTTTTTTACGTTTCAATTCATATAAATCAACTTTTACTATTATTTAATTTTTACCATCTTATGTTGTAAATCGTTTGATAAAAAAATTGTTATAATTTATATTTTCTTAAAGAAGATTGTACTTTGATCTGCATTAAAAATATCACTTTATGCAGGGGCAGTGTTTTAACATGAAGCAATTTAGAGAAAGATTCCATACTAGTTCAATTATTGGACCCTCTTTGGGCCATTTGTGTTGTCCCTGCACCAAATCTAGGGCATCTTTTGTATAGTTTTTTTAATTTAGGGTTTACAGTTTGATTCTCCATCATGAAAGCCATGTTCTTATTCACTCCCAACCCTAGTTTCTTTTTCACAAGTTACCTTATAATTTTATATCATTATTTTTATTTGTAATTTAAACAAAAAATATTAATTTTTGAAATATAATGCCTTAGTAGATAGGTTTTGAACAACATAACATCTATTTATTTTTTTCACGTGTGAGTTTATCTTTGATGTATAAATATTGAAAGAATACAACAGCAAAAATAAATCTGTAAAATTTCACACTAGAGTAGGTCATGGCTAAGTGAGGACACTGTTGTACATGTGTGAGGACTACGGTGTAGTTGCATACTCTGACGAGTTGGATTGATCGTGTGTTTTCACCCTCGTGGAGTGCCAATAACAAATTCCGTACATGTGGATTTAGCCTGAGTGTCTATCTAAATCGATTACAATAACGATAACTGCTAAGACTTAGAGCGTCACAAGATAGATTTCCTAGTTGTGTGAGTCCTTAGGTTCTTATTCGAGATCAAATGATTGACAAGTTTAATTACCATGTAATTAAACAAATTCTCTACCTCATCCACAGATGGTCTCAAAATATCGAATACCCAACCGAAACAATTGGTACCCTACCAAAAAGCGAATAGTTAATATTTCTATTCATATTTAATAGATCTCGTACGAGGCTATGATAGAAAGTAAATGTTTATACACGAGATCAGAGTGTTGTTTATGTTTAGCTTTTATATGGTATTATTACTAAGAGAATTATGTTAGGAGAGTGATGACTTAATATTTCACTAAAACATTATTTTGACCAATTTCAATCCATACAGACAAAATTATGTAAGCCGGTGAGACAAATTATGATTATATAGACTTATAGTTTAGAGACTAACAAAAGAAAAATCTTCTATTAAGTATGATATTTAAGTAGTGTGGTCTACTTTAACTTAGTAGATTAAGAATTGATTTGTTCTACTACTGCTACTAAATAATCTCCCAATTTATACATGAAACTATAGATGGTATTTCATAAAGTAATGACAATATCCCCGAATTATTTGTTAATTAAGTGCATTTGTCATTTCCAAATTTGTTGTTCTCATTTTATCGAGTTCTCCGGACCAAATATGGAGTATAAGAGCTAATTTTACTAAAAAACAGTAAATGTCTCATATAGCTCGGCGATCTCGAACTTTAGTAGCTTTCGCTATGAAATAATTCGACTCTCGCGAATTATTCCTAAATTAATATGCAACTCAGCAATAGTGTATTAACGTAATGCAAAGAAGTATTAAGTACAGACTTTGTACGTAGTATATTATTTGAAAATTTTTAACTTTCAAACGGTCATTTTCCATATGACTTATGAAACTTGTATCCTATCATGTGATACTTTCCAAGATGTCTATGATCAATACTGAATTTTGTTCCAACCAATAATTTATAGTATAATATTTACCAAAATATGTAACCATAAACCATATTTCAAGGCGCCAACCAAATTTCAAGGAGTGTAAACTGGGCGCTAACATAACTTATAATTGGCGATTTTAGTCCACTCAGCCTCAGCCTCAGCCTCAGCCCTCAAGCCCTCAAATGGTGATTGCTAAAGAACCTGATCCTTCCACCATAATACACGTGTGATCTTATTGAATCTTACACTGAGATCATCACACTGGATAAAATAACATATGACGACAAATTATGGGAACTATATCATATCTTATGGTTAATATCTTAAAGTTAAAGCCGTAAATAAGATTAGATATTAGGGTGATGATGCTTACTTACACTATTTAACCCTAGTTGTACTGTAGATGGAAACTTCACAGTTAAATTAAACCGTATAATTTCTCTAAATCTCCAAAATACCCTTTTAAAAGTTGACATTTTTAACCTTATGACAACATGAATTGACAACTAAAGATGACATTGACAAAATGCTTTCAAACTTACTTGTCATATGTTAGAGCATTGGGTTGTGGTGTTGTACTTCGCTACACACTAGTTCCAATGCACATGATCTATTTTACGTGGGTTTAATCTCAACCGTCCAAAATTCAATTTCTGAGATTTTTGTCTATACTGGAAAAGAAGTCTATCTTGTATACCTGCCCTGAAATTGGAGATGTCTGGTAAGAAATTCGTCTTTTATCTCCTTTGTTTGTACGTAAAGATGCTCTATATTCTTTAGTGAAATATTTTGTACTAGGAAATAATATATGTGGCATTATGGCAACACCGGGAAAATGAAATTAAAGATGAGGGATGGGCCGGTTTTGAGTTGAGTTAAAAGATAAAAATATTCTATCATTCAACTCCATCACATACACATTAAAAAAAGTTTTGTGTGAAACTAAAACCACAAACCATGTTGTTAAATAAACTTCTAGTTGAAACCCTAATTATTACGCAACTTTAGAATTGTATGGTACGAAATTTAACTTTTATCTACTTTGTTTGTACGTAAAGGTGTATTATGTGTTTCATATTCTTTAGAAATACACATCTATTTTGTAGTAAGAGAAGTAAGGTACATGGCGGCTTTAGAGAAATAACACTAAAGTTGAGGGATGAGTCGTTTTTGAGTTAGGTATGATTTATAAACAAAAAGAGAAAAATATAGTTTCATTCAACTCGACCGTCGTAACGATTTATAAATTAGAGATGTATACAGTATGAAATTTGATTATTGTTTGCTCTGTCTGTATTATAAAGATGCAACGTGTGTATTGAGAAGACACATATATTGTATTGAGAAGTAAGGTGACAACTATAGAGGAATGAAACTGAAGTAAAGTGACGGGCCGGTTTTGAGCCGAGTATGATTCATAACCTGAAAGAGAAAAGTAACGATTCTTTCAACTCGACCATCGTAGGTATCACAAATGTTTTATGTGAAACTGAAGCACCAACCACGTCGTTAAAGAAACTTCTAGCTAAACTCTCTAACTAATTAATTTTCTATAATTGATTTACAGCTGATAGACTTATTTGGACATTTGTGTCTGAAACATACCTCTAGCATTGTCATGATTTGGTCATACGATGTCTTCATCGTTTTTTTTTTGTTGAACTTTTTTTTTTTTTTGTTGAACTACGATGTCTTCATCGTTGATAATGAATTATCAGATTTCTCTGTGTAATATACACTTGATAATTTTTTCAACATTAGTTGTCGGAAACATATTCTTTCATGCATTATCAAAACTAGACCATACAAACATGTTGGTGTTGTCGATAATAAACTATCATAATACCGTGTGTCTTCGATAAAAGACGAGTAAACCTAGTATTATTGGGATTTTTTCTTTACAAGCTTTACATATTTTGTTGTTATATGATAGTACAAGATGGACCAATGGGTAATTAAGGTTTAGGGTCCACAAAAAGTGACAGAACCCATCTTCTTCTGCCCAATTCATAAGCACCCCCCCATGACCATGAAAATACAAAAGTATAAATTCAGTTGCAGAATCATTAGCTGTTTTGTGGGTCCTACTTTTCCCAGATTGCTGTCGAACATCCAATGGTTGAAACTGTCCAACGTTAGATCAATACAAACTCCCAATCTCAAAGTATTATTTTTAAAATAAACGTACGGAAAAAGGATTTTGTGTCAAATATCTTAGGCTCTTAGCTAACATGGTATTTCTTTCAACAGAAAAACAAAAAAAAAAAAATCTAAGGTGGTGTTTGTGTCTTGGTTTATTCAAATAAACCCGTTCATTTTTTTGTTGAGAGAAATAAAACCATTCGTTTAGGCTAGCGAGATGGAATCAAACAACCTAAAATATAACACAAGTTGTTTCCCTAACTTCAAATTAGATTTTAAATTCGACTCAAAATAATAAAAATGATAACATAAAATTTTGTTTATAAGTAGATTAAAGGTATGACCCATTACAAATAAAACTAGAGGAAAATAAAATAAAATTAAACAAGAAAATGCACTTGGTCTTAGCCCCACGGATTCCTCAAAATCCCAGCCCCTCTCATATCTCTTATATAACATAGAGTTCACCTAACACAAAAAATAAATATATTTGCAACAATTTTATATTATATTAATTCTTACATGTTTAGTTAGGACAAACTAAATGAGTCTTAGATGTATTTAAAATTGAACAAGTAAATTACAAAAGTTCATAATCTTACATACGTAAATTATGAAATAATAAATGTCTATCAAATGTTCATCAATGTCCACAAATATTCACAGACGTCTACGAAAGTCGAAAGATATATTTTTAAAATGTTCATACAAATATATTATTTCGTGTGATTAAACAATAATAATAATATTAAAATATTAATGTCTACCAAATGTCCATCAATGTCCACAAATATTCACAGATGTCTACGAAAGTCGAAAAATATATATTTGAAATGTTTATACAAATATATTATTTAATGTGATTAAATAATAATAATGATATTAAAATAACAAATGTCTACCAAATGTCCATCAATGTCTACAAATATTCACAGATTTCTACGAAAGTCGAAAAATATATTTTGAAATGTTAATACAAATATATC
This sequence comes from Eschscholzia californica subsp. californica, assembly GCA_002897215.1. Lineage (NCBI taxonomy): Eukaryota > Viridiplantae > Streptophyta > Magnoliopsida > Ranunculales > Papaveraceae > Eschscholzia > Eschscholzia californica. The sequence continues at coordinate 511,573 of BEHA01050397.1, read as the reverse complement.
ATTTTATGTGATTAAATAATCCCAAAATTATTCGATTTTTTGTTGTAAATTTAAGAAGAATCATCACAGAGTCCCAACTTAATCAGTTTCTTGTTGTTTAACAAGATTACAGTTAGATTTTAGCGTCTCACTCGCTTATATTTTCCAAAATCAAATAATTATTCACATCTATATGATGTTCAACAAAAAAAAGTATGAGTTAGAATAACATTGTTCACAGAGGATAGGGATTCCACACATAAAGGAATGTGCATATTGTACCATAAGATTAAAGATGATTCTTCTCATTGTAATTTGTATGGTTGTGTTGATGATATTGGTCCTTAGGGTTACTTTGAAGGTACAAGCATTAGTGTCCTTCATTGCCCACTAACCTAGACAAAACCTCTCAACTAGACCTGCAATTTACTTTTACATTAACTTTCATGTGGTTTCATTTCACCAAGGAAATGTATT
>BEHA01050397.1:477075-510670 GCA_002897215.1 Eschscholzia californica subsp. californica | reverse complement strand
CTTAATTTTTAATACTTCATATCTTCCATAGAAATGAAGTCTATCGAATAACTAATACATCACTTAATTTTCTAGTACTACAAAACTCTGTCCACATAAAGGAGATAAACCAAGTTTATAAGAATTATGTTGATTTACGACTTCCCCGCTAATATAAGTTCTCATGCAGATTTCCTTCATATACAAGAAAAAGCATGAAAACCAACAAGACCATAATAGAAGAAAAAGAAACTTTATGGTGACTACTTTATTAGAGTCAATTCTAATTAGTATGTATGTATCCATCTTAGTAAAGTTCAATCAATTAACAAAATTGAACCAAGATATAACCATGTAAGATTTCATCCAACAATATTGGGTGCTATCTTTTTTCCTTTCCCTCTAACTTTATTTCTTTTCACCTTTTAAGTTGTAAGGAAGTGAGGTTGATGCTTATAAGATTGTGGGTGGGGGGGCACCTGAGGAAACACTCATATTATAAGAACTATATGGTCCATCATATATTGATGTGATGACTTTTCTATAGTGCATGCACCATATATATTTGGAGGAACTTAAACCAATTGTGTGAGGAGTGAGAGAGGGATGTTTGGTCTAGTTCTTTTGGTGTGGGGGTCCGGGGAGAATATAAGCAATAGCAAGGCATAGATAATATCTTTTTTTTAGGAAGCAAATCATGTATACATATATTTGTTTTATTGAATTCATTGTCTATATTGGGATTTTTTGAAAGCAAATTTCAAAAATATTGATAAACAGGATGTGATGGAAATATCCTACATTAGTATAAATAGACCAAGTGGATGTCTGTCTACACACTTCTCACATATGTAATGTGATGGGATTGAAAAATGTCCAAAAAGAAAGGATTGGGGAAAATACATAATGAGACCAACATTGTTTGTTATAATAAGCAACATAGCAATTGTAATTGTTGTTATAAGATGTATACAAACATGGCGAATAACCGAAAGAACAAGCATCTTTTCTAGGCATAAGGCATTAAAGACATTTCGAAGACACCTTGACCCAAACCCTCGAGAAATATTTAGAAGAGACTACTAGGATTAAGGGTTTGCACTATTAGTGGACCCTAATTGCGTGGACGTCTTCAAAGCAATCTTGTAAGGGCGTCTGCGTTGTTTGATCCCCATCTTCCCCTAAAGAGCATCATGTGGGAATGTCTTAATCTCATTTTAGTAGTTATGGACACAACGGATATATTCTCTATATGCTTCTATCGTATTCCCTGTCCGCGTGATTGTGCTTTTGACATGCCCATTACCTAGTCTGCAGAGTACCCAAAAATATTCTTCTCTTATAAGAAATGGACTGCCATGGTATGCTATAAGCTTATTAACACTTTAAACGCACAATAACAAGCTACCATCACAAGCTTGTTAACACTTTAAATGCAATATAACAAGCTACCATCGCTCACCATGCAGGATTTCCACGTCGAGAGCCATGTATTACCGACTAACTTAAGTGAACCTCATACCCTAGCTCATGGATTAATCACTAGTATTTTTTTGTGCACGTGAATTAAACTCGGTTTATTGTTGGATTTTTCTAATCATGGAAGGAAACAAATAATTAAACATGTATCTAATAGAGAATGTGGGTTATGGAGGGGTCTCTTTCATTTAACTCAAAAGCAAAAAAGCAAGATAGAGAGACATAAACAAACTCTAGATAGATAGATAGAGAGAGAGAGAGAGAGAGAGAGAGAGAGAGATGGCTTAAAGTCTTAAACATATGAAAAAGTATGTTTTGTGCTCTTGAGGTTTCATTATTTTTATTTTCTTTCCTTAAAACCTATAAAGATGATGTGATAATGATGTAGCCTTCCTTATACACTCAAAACAAAAGCTCCCACTCCATTGAACCTTAACCCTAGAGAGAGAAAGATTTAGAAAGAGAAAGAGAGAGATATAGAGAGAGGTGATAGATAGAGAGGGGGGCCAGGGGGGCATCTTTATATCTCACAAACTGACCATTATTTCCAGTTGGGTAATCAAAAAACACAATGGGTATTCATCCAAAACTTATTTAAAGACACTTTTGATTTGTCTCGAGTTGAAAAGATTTGGGGTGTTCTTGATCAGCCTTCTATTACACAGAAGTTTAGAGAGAGAAAGAACAATGAAATAAGTAAAAAAGCAGAACTTCTCTGTTTTTTTATTTTACAGCTATATATTACTTCATTGACAGACTTGATCAATTGATTTTACCTCCACAAAAAGTATAAGTTTGATGGTTCTTTCCATCTTGACAGATAATTGTAGAGAAGAGAATGGAAAAAATTTAAAGCTTTCTTATCCATTCTGATCAATAATTCTTATTTGGGTAATTCATTTTTTCAACTTTCTTTCACCCATTTAACTCTTTGCATGAGATTACCATGTGGGTTTTCCTATAAACTCTGATCTTGTTGAGACCATCTTCCATCACTTGTTTCTCTCTCAACCTTCTTCCTTAACTCTCTCTCTTCTTCTTCTTGAGAACATTTTGAGTGTGGGTTTTTAAGTGAGTGTGAGAATGGCTTTGAAGTTCTTACAAGTTGAGAAACTTCTTGAGGGTTTTAACAATGGTGTTGGTTGGGTATGGAAAAAGAAACTTCTTTTCTTGTTGATTTTGAGTGGCTTCATTTGGTTAGGGTTGATCAGTATCCACTGTCACTCTCCAAAGTCTAAAATTTCAGACTTTTGTAGTGAGAAAGTTGAAAACTTTCATGAGAACTATAATGCTTACAAGAACCAAGCTCATGAGAGGATCATACCAAATCAGGTCCTATTATAAACCCTAGCTACTTTGATGTTTACTAGTACTTTCTTTTTATTTAAAAAGCTTTTTCATCATTTGGGTATGTTTTTGTTCAAATGGGTTTGTTCATTTAATCAAGAAAAACTCACTTAATCAGGAAATACCCATTTGTTTCTTTCTTTGGAAATTTGCTACTTTTTACCTTCATTTCATGTTTGCCATTATGAGTCCTTCATTTTTCACTTTCTTTACTGTTTGATTGTTTTCTTACACTTCTTTTACACTTAATATTACTATCAAAATGTTGTTTAGACTCTTTAGTAGAGTAATGGGTTTAGTACTTAGTAATTTTTAACTTAACTCCATTACCAAGAAGATTAAAAAAACTTCATTAATATATTTCTTACTGTCTGGCAGAAGGAAGAAGTGATAATAGAATGTGGGACTAAACAAGAAGTTTGTCCAGTGAAAGAAAATATTGGTACTCTTGATGGGTATGGTGATGAATATATGGAAGCCAACTCCCAATGCTTTGAAAAGGTAAACAAAATCATTTCATATTCCATTCGGCTTTTACGAGTTTTAGTTTTCGATTATTTGTTTACCATCTCTAATTAAGGCAACTTTCACATAAGATGACCTTGTTTAAGTGAAAAAAGTAGACCAACCCAACTCTCAAAATATGAAATTTGTTTTTGTAGTATTAGCTTAGATTATTTTATGTCGATTCGTTGTTCGATAGGTAGAAAGATACTGAAACTTGTTGTTCTTTTTGACTCTATCTAGGATATATCTATGAGCCCACTTCAAACTAGCAAAGGACCAAGTAGTAAATGCTTCTTCATGTGGTGGTTCAAGTATTTTAGTGCCTTTGTTGTTGGTTTGATGATGGCCCCCATGCTAAGTTACCTATTCCAAAGATTGTGGGCAAAACCAAACCAAGAGCTAGCTCTACAAGGAAACTCGGGTCCGCGTAGTCAACTACAAAGTGGGAACGAAACTTCTTCGATTGAGAAAAGGCCTAGCGGGAATTGGTTCAGAATACAACTTTATATATTATTATTAGTTGGAGTGTTTGCATCGATAATGGTGTATTGTTATATAAGTAGTAATGAAGTTTCTATGAGGAGAGAATTGCTTACTGAAATGTGTGACAGACGAGCTCGAATGTTACAAGATAAATTCGACGTGAGCCATATGCGTGTACGCGCCTTAGCAATTCTTGTCTCACAGTTTTACCATGAAATGCAACCTTCTATCATGGACCACGTAACTTCCTTTTCTGTTCATTTTATGTGTTTTCCTACTTAATGTTCATGAAGTTTGTTCATACCTGTAAGTTTTTTGCTTCGATATTATTAAAATCCTAATTTTGATTATATTTTTAGGAAATGTTTGCGGAGTATACCGGGAAAACGACATTTGATAGACCTCTAACCAGTGGTGTTGCCTATGCTAAGAGAGTTCTTCATTCCGAGCGGAAGGAGTTTGAGGAGAAGCATGGATGGACGATAAAGAAAATGCATTCTGGGAATCAATCTACTGCTGAAGATTACCTTCCTGAGAACCTCGACTCTGCACCGATCCAAGAAGAATACGCACCTGTTATTTTCACTCAGGACACTGTCTCTCATATCATCTCCATCGATATGATGTCTGGGAAGGTTGTCACACATAGTTATCGAAGTACAGTAGTTAGTACCATAGGCCAGAGTCCGACCAGTCCGAGTCTGTGTGGCTAGTAAAGACTACCGGGTTGTCGCCGGGAAATAGTATCCACCCTAATTTGACCCTTTAAATAGTTGTTCATTTGATTTTTTCCCCCTGACCAACCCATATTCCTCTCCTAAGCAAGTTAACTCGTTTTGATTCTCATTATGCAGGAAGACCGCGAGAATGTCTTGCGCGCAAGAGCGTCAGGAATGGGAGTCCTAACCTCTCCATTTCCACTTTTAAAATCTAATCACCTCGGTGTGATTCTTACGTATGCTGTCTATGACCGTAACCTCCCTGCAGATGCTACAGCGGAGCAACGAATTGCAGCAACGGAAGGGTTAGTCGTGAAACTAATTTATGGTCATATAGGGGCTTATATTTGAAGAATGTCTAACATCATTTTTTATTGAACAGATATCTTGGAGCATCTTTTGACATTTCCTCAATGATTGGCAATCTCATGCAACAACTTACTAGCACAGAAGCAATATTTGTAAATGTCTATGACATAACAAGTAGTTCGGAATCCATCAACATGTATGGTCCTAATGATACTGATACGGGTGATTGTCATGTTAGCAAACTTGATTTCGGTGATCTAATTCGAAAGCATGAAATGCGTTGCAGGTAGATTACGAGTATATATTACTACATTATATTCTATGGCAACTTTTTGTAAAGGGTAAGAACTATCAAACACGAATTGGACTAATGGGTTCTTGGTTCTTATTGCAGTTTTAAGGAGAAACCTCTGTTTCCTGTGTTGGCGACAACTGCATCTTTTGTGATCTTAGTGATTACGTTCCTTGTAAGCTATATATGGCTTGTAGCTATAAACAAATTAGCCAAAATTGAAAATGAGTGCCATGAGGCTATGGTGCTCAAAGTCCGCGCGGAAGCAGCCGATTTATCTAAATCACAGGTCGAATTCTACGCTCGACTTATATTGGATTTGATTTAGTAGTTTTTACTTAGTGTTTTTCGTATTCTATTTGTTACTTAGTGTTTTTCGTATTCTATTTGTTATTTTTTTCCTATTGTAGATCCTCGCTACTGTTTCTCATGAAATTAGGACACCAATCATCGGCATTCGAGGTCTGTGAGAATGTTCTTGATATCTATTTTTTGTGTCTTCTGTTATTATATATATGTGTTTGTATATTGTATAACTTCTCTAATAGAAAAAAAGGTTAAATTTTGCAGGTATGTTGCGGATGTTGTTGGATGATGCACTAAGTACTGTGCAAGTGGATTTCGTAAACACAGCATCCGATAGTGGGGAGTGTCTACTAGCACTAATAAACGATGTCCTTGATCTCGCTAAGATAGAAGCAGGAAGGCTTGTTCTTGAGGCAGTCCAATTTGACATTCGTCTTGTTCTTGATAATGCCTTGTCATTCATTTCCGCTAAATTTCATGACAAAGGCATTGAGGTATTAGCTGTTCATTTTTGCGCTTCACTTCACTTAATTGCTCATTAGTAACAGTGTTTCTTTTGTTCCTTGCATGGGAGAAGTTGGCTGTTTACGTATCAGATATGGTGCCTTTAGTATTGTTGGGCGATCCTATGCGATTTTACCAAATAGTTCTCAATCTTATTAGAAACTCAATCGAAGTAGGTTTATCTTTTTTTCTTATGTCAACTTTCTATAAGTATTTTGCTCTTTCATTTTGAAGCTTCTTTGTTACTTTTGTTGTTCTAATTCCTTACTTTTTGCAGTTCACTGTGGAAGGACATATATTTGTTTCAGTTCATCTAGTATATGAAGTTACAAACCTAATCGGAGTTCAGGATGTAATTCTGAAACAACAGATGGAGTTAGTCGAGGAATGGGACGACTTATCTTATCCCTCACTAAGTGGGTATCCTGTGGTTCCGAGATTGAATAGCTGGAAGAACTTTACGAATTTCAGCAGTGAGACTTCACCGGATGAAGCTAAGACGATAAAGTTACTTGTCTCAGTTGAGGATACTGGTGCAGGAATACCTCAATCTGCTCAAGATCGAATGTTTGAGCCTTTTATGCAGGTTGATGGTTCCACTGCACGTAGGCATGGTGGTACCGGTATTGGCTTGAGTATCAGCAAGCATTTGGTGGCGATGATGGGAGGGGAGATTGGATTTTCGAGTGAACCTAGTCGAGGAAGTACTTTCACATTTACTGCGACTTTCGATACTGAAGGAGAACAAACTCCTATTCTGTCCACGAACCCACATAAGTATGTACCGCCACCTCCTCAATATCGTGGGATGAAAGTATTGGTGGTTGACGTTATAAGTACTCGTGCCCAAGTTACAAAGTATCACCTTAAGAGACTTGGGATATCTGTGGAAATCACTACGAGTCTGGAAGCTGCAAAATTCTGCTTGTCATATGCTTATGGTTCAAGGTAAACTTCCTTTACATTCTCGCGACAGTAGCCCTAGACCCATGTTAGACACAAGCCCATTTAAGAAAGAAGGCCCTTCGCCGTTTGTTGAGTGTCGTTGCACTCGAAGAGAAGCTTAAGAAAAATAAATTTATCAACCCAACTCATTCAATTTAAATGCTTTGAAATTGTATACTTTATAATATGGTCTTGTGCACAAGCTGACTAATGTTTGTTAATTGTTCTAACAGTGCTAAAACCTGTTTCGATATGGTACTGATAGAGGAGAACATTGTGAGCAATGAGACTTCTTTTGTTTCGTGTGGTTCGCTTAAAGATCTCTGCAAAAGAGGAGGACGAAATCCCGTTCGTCCAAAGATAATTCTTTTGAGTAACTCAAGTGTTGACATGTCGCACGAGCTGAAATCTCTTCATCGTGTAGATGAGGTAATGTTCAAGCCCCTTCGCCTCGATGCAATGTGCACGTGCTTCAATCGAGCTTTTGGTAAACGAAACAGGACCCAAACTGTAACAAGAAAACCAACAAACTTGCTAACGATCCTAAGTGGAAAGCAAATTTTGGTAGTTGACGACAATATCGTCAACCGAAAAGTGGCAAGTGGTGCTCTAAGTAAATATGGAGCAGAAGTGATTCCTATCGGTAGTGGAAAAGTTGCTGTTGAGATGCTTACACCACCCCATAAGTTTCATGCTTGCTTTATGGATATCCAAATGCCTGAAATGGATGGGTAAATCACTTCTCTAAGCTCAATTGGATCTTAACTCTTAGCTCATCTTTCATGTATACTAATCTTTTCAATTCTTATTGCAGATTTGAAGCGACAGAACTAATTCGAAAGTTTGAAAATGAGATTAATGAGAAAATTAAAGTTGGGGAAGTATCTGTCGAGAAATTCGGGAATGTAGCAAACTGGCATATACCGATAATAGCCATGACGGCCGATTGGATGCAAGCTATACAGGAGAAATGCATTAAATGTGGAATGGATGATCATGTATCAAAGCCTTTTGTAGAGGAACAACTTTACTCTGCAGTAATACGTTCCTGTGGGTTCCCTGAATAGCACGTGAAATGAGATGACTGCAACTATACAACCGGTATCATCAGTATAGTTGGTCTGGGTTCTAACGGTTAAGTCTAGGTTTGATCTTCCCTAACAACCTCGAGTCACTCTTGGTTTGCTTTTCGTTTAAGTCCTTTTGCCATTTCTATCTTAGTTTTTCCTGCACTAATATCTCTTTAGCTTATGTTTCAGTATTTCCTTTTCCATTTTCCCTTTTAACTGAATCAAAGGGTCCATTCCCATTTCCTTTTGGGAATGTGTCTCCAACCACAACGGTTTTCGTAATAGTACTCAAGGGGGCAATTGGGCCGGCCTGGGAGCCCACTGATACTTAAGCCTTCAAATGTGGAAAATCTTCTCTTAAGGTGGCAGTTGGGCCAGGCTGGGAGCCCGTGTTTACGTAAGCCTTCAAAGTTGGGGATTAGCTAACCCTTGTACTCAACTGGATCTTTAGCTGTGCTCTTTAATCTCTTCAAGGTTTGGGTGTGTTTAACTTAGCTGTGCTCTCTAGAAATTCTGTCAAGGTCCGGGTCTGTTGTTGAAGTGGTTTGTCGTGAAGTTTGGAAGCCTCTTCGGTCGTGTTTGGTTTGGTTTGATGTGCTCTTTCTCAAATTCTGTCAAAGGTTCATGATATGGAACCTATCTTTTAAGTAACTAATGTAATTTTCAGTTTGTGATGTTAATATACTAGTAGTTTGTTTTCTAGTATCTTGGTTTCTTTTTACTGCATTCTAGTTAGTCCCTTGCACTCCAATATCGAAGGCTCTGCTTAAACAGGCTATATGCTTGGGCTAGTTGTTCTTTTCTCTCTACCCGAGCTTAGCCCATTTCAACCAGCTAGACTGGGGTGGGTTATGCCGGACACGGGTTCTGGGTAGTTTATTTAGCTTCTCAAACTTGGGCATTTTTGGGTTGGGTTACCACGGGCTTTCGGGCTATATCCCCATCCCTAAGCTGCAGAACTTCAATCCTTGGGATGAGAATTGGGTTTCTTCTGGTTTTTCCAAAAGGAATCTATCTGACTCAAATTCCACCAACCTCACTCTCTCATGTGATAGTCACATGATCTAATGTGGAACTACTTTAGTTTAAAGGACATTATTCAAAGTTCATAAAGAAGTTAAAAGTACACATTTCAAATACTTTTAAGAACACAAAATACTCCCCTTATTGTCTTCTAATTGAAAACACCAATCAGTTCGACTAAATATTCTACCAACTCTAATGTGTTTCAATCCTACAACCATCGAACCTCTTAATAGGTTGGAAACTTCGTAGCTGATTTTTCTAACCTTCTTTGCACCTATATGGAGACCCTAAACATGTACGTGGATCCCTGTGTGGACACTAGGTTGAAATTGAGCTAAAGGTTCAGACATGATATCTTTTTTTAATCGATTTACATTGTCATAAAATCCAAAAATAATTCAAGTGCTTTTTTTGCTTCAACAACAAGATACTAAAGTTCTCTATTCTTATCAAACTACCTCAAAGCAATTAAATAGAAAAAAGTAACTACAATACTATGTGCAATGCACATGCACATAATACATGCGTGTGTTTCTCTCTCTCTCTCTCTCTCTCTCTCTCTCTCTCTCTATATATATATATATATATATATATATAGAACCTATGTTGTGGTAAGAGAACAACAATTGATAAGTTTGATTGAAACAAGTTCCAGTGAACAAATGTCCGTCTCTGTGGCTAGATTTATGCTCCTTTCCCTGTTATTGATAATTCCACTAAACTCAAGTAAAACTAATCTCATACTCATTTGATATCTCAATCTATTGTTCATATATATCTCATAGTTTAAGAATTTTGAATCAACAATATTTCGATTTGTTTTATCTTACAATTTTTATTCATTGTTTGATGAAATTAGATGGGCAAACAGAGGTTCAATGGTGTATTGCTGATGAACAATTTTCAGATGAAGTTCTAAGAGATGCCATCAATTGGGTTTGTGGACAAGGTGGTGCTGATTGCAGAAAAATACAAAGAGGGCAACCTTGTTTTCTACCCAATACTTATAAAGATCATGCTTCCTATGCTTTCAATAACTACTATCACAAGTTCAAGAACAGAGGAGCTAGTTGTTTCTTCAATGGTGCTGCAATGCTCGATGAGCGTGACCCTAGTAAGAACTCAACTACATTTTTCATATAGTATATCTTACTTTCCGATTTTTCTGTTTTTGTTCTAGTTTAAGGAGACTAAAATAAACTCAAATTGCAGTTTTCAGCAAGATAGATTGCTAAAAACTTGCAAGTTAGGTTGTGCTTCTTTCTCGTTGTTGGGATTTGACTCGTCTGAATCTTAGTTGTCTAACTCAAAATCAGCCATTCGGACATCACGGGTCAGACAAACACATATATTTTGAAATCTGACTCGAGTGAACTTAGAACTCGAGTTAGATTTTAGATCTGACTTGGACAAAAAAACAAACACTACCCAGTGAGATAACTGCAACAAAAGAGCTAGTTATGAAAATCGATATTGGAATAATCAGACACTGATTATGGAAGGGGCAGGCGGCCAATCTATATTGAAATAATTGATGCACTTTTTCGCAAAAGATCGTAGAGAACCTAACCCTTGACCCTTGTTTCTTCTTAATCTTTGGTTGCAGGTCATGGCTCCTGCAAGTTCGATCCTCTTCCGTAATTCAAAGAGACGGGGATTTCGAATAATCATTGATGTGAAATCCTTTATTGCTTAGATTAGTTCTAGGTTTTGTTCTGTCTTTTCTTCCACAGGTCTAACCTGTTTTCTTCTTAGTTTTCCTAAAATGCTAAAAGCAATCAAAAAAAATGTTTGGGTTGTTTTTATTTAGGCATGGTTCATCAATCAAAGTAATAAACCATTAAGTAGTTTAACTTGATGCCTATGAAGATCAAGACAAAATTCTAACAAGATTGGATGACTAAATACTATACATTAAGATCTGCAATTTACAAATTAGTTTCTACCAACATCGAATTTAAGAAAGAATTATTTCATTGCATAATCACAGTACAATAGTACATTACACATGAAGTTCCATATCATAAAAACAGATATATTGAAACGAAAACAATAAGAGTCACTTTATAACGCAAGTATATCTTTAAGAGCTTACTTCTAACCTGCCTAACCGTGATCACTTAGAATAGCAGGCTTGCCCAAGCAGCAATAAATGCAAATCCACCAAATGGAGCTAACCTAGAATACTTTCTGTCCTCAAGAAGCGCAACCGTGTAACACCTGCAAAACCCAAGCCCTAACTTTCGTCAAATTCATAAAGTAGGTTCAAATATACTTGGCTAAAGATGGTAAGCGAAAATCAGTTGTTGGGGAGTGGGTCATGTATTTCAGCAATTTAGAAGTCCATATGATCGTATCTTCACCTAGCAAGTGAAGCATAGTGAGCTTGTAAGTATTTCAGTTATTATGGGTGCTATAGAGACTCAGAGAGACCCAGGCATCACATTATATCCTATAAAACAAATCTAGGGTGGGACAAATGCTCAAGGGCTCGCGACCTGTTCCATTTACACGAGTCTGAACGAGCCCGTTGACACTCAGAACCCGGAGACTGGTAGTGCTCGCCTGACCTGCTAAGTTTAACAGCAATCTAGTGACAAATATTACACGTATTAAACAAGAACTTTGTCACAACGTGCAAATCAAGGTAGAACAAAAACGACTATAGACCAACGTTTTTGACAATGGGCATGACCACATGAGGAATGAGGGTTAGGTAAGGACGGCAGTATTGTCAAGCTTGTCAACGAGTCATTCTCTTAACGATAATTACATTTTATTGAATGTGTAAAATAGTATAAAACTTTATATTTTATGTTGTTCAATTTGGTCGATAAATTGGTACGCAATAGTTTATACGAGTATCTCCTTGTGACCCCTCGAACAATGACTCGAAGATCAGCACAAGACTAAGAAGGATAGTTCATTGTCAGGATGCCAAGAACATGTCTTACTCTATTCTATGTAGTCTGTCTGGTCCGAGAATCTTGTGTCTCGGGTGGGTCTCGGACCTCCCCTGAGACGAGACTCGGCTGAAACACCGAGTTAGGGTTTGGTCGAGTTTATCTCAGCCGATCCATACCGAGACAAACCTACTTGACTCGGCCTAACAAGACACGGGCACGAATTGACACAAGAAACAGAATTGAGTACTTACGTCCCGGAGAAAGCTAGAATCCCAGTAGTCAAAAGGCCTCCAAACTACAAAAGAAATCAAGGAAAACAAAATCGATTAATAAATTTTGATATCTGACAGTCAAATTATCAATCACCCAAAAGAGAATTGAAAAGGGTATTTACAATATTAGGGTTTTTGGTGATAGGAGCTCCAAGCAAAGCTGCTGTATGAACCAAATGATAAAGAGATGCAGTTTGCCAAACCTTCCATTGACATAGTTGAGAAAAAAAATGATTAATTTAACATCTAATTAATAAACAAAAAAAATTAACATCTAATTGGGGATATAGGATTGAGTTAAATTCTCTTCTAATCAATGAGGGGAAGAGAAAAAAATCGTTTTTTTTTACCTCTTTGTAAGTGGGGTTTTGTGGTTTGAAGCCATGGGCACCATAAGTGCCAAGACCTAGAGCTGCAACTCCTGTTTTGACATTTGGGTATGTGAGTGAGTGAGAGAGAGAGAGAGTTAGAGAGAGAGAGGGGTGGGATTTTTAGAGAGAGAAAGTACCAGAGACAGCAGCAACTTTGTGCCAAAGACGAGGATCCATTTCCTTTGCGAAGTTTTGATTGAAAAACTTGTTTCTAAAGTGAAAGGCAGCAAATTACAGTCGATACAGAGCTCGAACTTGAAGAAGCTTCCTTCAATAGTTCAATCTGCCTATAGTAAAGGGTAACTAGCATCTAAGAATATAAAGTATAGGTCCTCTCCACTCATTGGCAATTGGTTTTGAGTTAGATGATCACAAACTTAACACAATCAAGTTAAGTCTTTGGTGTCTAAAGGCCCCCTTCCAAATTGCTATACGCACCCTCCGCCCAAACACCAATTGGGACTCGGATATAAAAGACACGATCGACCAACCCGTGAGCTACAACAAGGCCTCATACTCGAACCGGTCCGATAGGTCTCAGACTGGCCATTTGGAGACCTTACTTTGGTTCTCGGACAGGTTCGAGATAAGTTTGAAGATATTTTGATAGAGGGTTCGGAATCTTAAATTTTGAGAAGAGAATGAGGGTTAGGATTTGTAATCAAGGTTTTTTGTCTCTCTAATTCCTCGTTGTGGACAGTGGCGAAGCCAGAAACTTTTATGAGTGGGGGCACCTCTTTGTTATAGGTAATGAAAGAATTCCACAGTACACGATCAAGCTAGGATCAAAAAGCAAATTCTTAACAAAATTTTATTTATAGTTTAGATATTCTGTGGTAATTTTGATGTATAACAATCAATCTCTAATTTTCTTAATATGGATAAAAAATCTTTCCTCCAACTGGACTCCCAAAATATACTGAAATACAAAACAAAGGAGGGGATGAAGAGATAATGGTGAAGATTAAGAAGAACGATGCTAGATGATGAAAAGGAAGTGATCGTAATTGAAGAAAAGATGAAGATTAAGTTTTCTTTCTAATAACATGTTTACCACAGCAAAAGTCTAAAAAAAGACAATTTTGAAATTCAAAATACAAGTCACCGAAAAATCAAACAAAATCAAAATTAAGGGGACGTTTAGAAAACTTATCATCTCTACGAGGCGATTTTATTTAGTTGGTCACTTAATAAGTAGTCATCTTAAACCAAACAATAATTTCAAATAGTAGACATTTTAGAAAAAAAAGTGTAAGTAGAAGAAATTTTCTAGAAAAAAAGAATGTTGTGTGGGGGGCTCGATCCTTCGACCTCAAGGTTGAAACATAATCACTTCACCAACTAAGCTAGGGAAGAACTATACTTAAAATAGAAATATGTATATATATATATATATATATATATATATATATATATATGTATCTAATATAGCGGCAAATGTCGCATACATTAACGAGCCACGTTAGGGTCGTGGGGGCCTGCGCCCCCACGGGCCCTTATGTGGGCTCGCCCCTGGTTGTGGATCAAGGTTGGTTTGGAATCAAAGTTGTTTCCACGATGGCGTGATTATGATGGTAAGAAAGATAAGAATGAAAAGATAGCAAAAAAAAGGTTATTTCCCAAATAACTCCAAACTTTATGACTGATTTTCTGCCTAGCCCCCTACTTTCTCAAAAATACCCAGATGACCCCATTTTTCAGTTACCGTTATAACACCGTTAACTAGCCATCACCTTCTCTCTTCCATCTCACCACCTCTCTCTGCCACCTCATCGTCTTCACGGGCGAAAGCCGCCGGTCGGAAAATTTTCCTGTCGGTGACCTTCAAACATTAAAAAAAAAAAACAAAAGTTTTTCAGGCCGCGGGCAACCCTCCCAGTCGATACTGGGTGCTAATAGACAATAGCAATTCGTCCTGGTGCAATAAGACAGACCCTTCTAATGTTCTAGATCTAAGCGCATCTCTAATGCAAAACTCAAAAAAAATCTCAATTAGTCATATTTGTCAAGGTCTAATTGAGATTTACATCCTCGAGTGACAAAAGTAGAAATTCTCAATTCTTGTCTGTTTCAAATGTAGAAATCTAAATTTGTTATTTTATTTATGTGGTATGGTTATTTTTGTAAAGAAAGAATTAGTTGTTTTAGAAACATATGAATACTTGATTTTTATTGGTTGATGCTAGAAAATTGATGAGTTCAATAACTAAAGATATCTCAAGAAGACACTCTAGAAATATCTTTTTCACTCGTGACACGTCATCTTTGAGATTTTAGTTGAATTTTACGCAGAGATGATTTTTAACAAAAACTTCAAAAATCTTACGTGGCACTTTGAGTTTCTAAGTTCGAGTTTTGCATTGGATGCTCTAACTCACCTGACGATCCGAACCGAGTTACCCATTTAACTCAGTGAGTGGGAAGCTTGGGTCACCAAGTCGTAAACATGATTCAATGGTCATGGCCCAAGAAAACAACAAACCAAATTACAAACTTTTAAATGATGTTAGGGATAACAGAACCTTACCTACCAAACTTCACTAAATACCATTGCTTAAAAGATTGAACTTTACTCAATGGAAATTTTGCCTAAATCTGATTTTTGAAGATGACATTTTGAAAGCTTCTTCATTATTTTGATTAGACATTTAAATCACCTGAATCCATTAATTTGTTCACTAAATTACAAAAGTAATTTGGATTATGATTTTATAAGTAAGGAAAATTTGAATATACAAGTACATTTCATTTTTTATTAAAATACTTTTTTTGTGTTAAAATATACGACAAGTGTAATAGGTAACATTTTGTAATGGAAGTCCGAAGTCCAAACTAATGGTAATTTGCATTTAGGACTTTTGCTCATATGTTTTGAGTTATTTCGAGTATAAAGTTGTGTCACCTATGTATCGCGCGCTCATTTTACCCTTCCAGAAAACAAGTCTATCTGACTGTCTTGATACTATTATAATGTTTATTGTTATTATTTTCGTAAGATCCGTATTAAATAGTGGGAGTAAACAAGCGAAAATTTAGATAAGTTCACCTTTAATCATCATCTTAAATTTATCATGATTCATGACTTGTCCAAAAGAAAGTTCACCTTTAATCATCATCTTCACCAAACACAATATGACTCAATCTCCACCTCAAAATTAAAATCAGCAATGTGGGTCACTTTAATCATTTCTTTCTCCACCATCTTTGCCTTTCAAATTTGAGAGTTCTCATATGTGAATGAATGTTGATATAAAGAGAAAATGGGGGTTTCAATAAATTCCAACTCCCCACAGAGAAGATATAAATAACCCTTTCTTCAATGACAAATTTAAGACACCCCTTCCTCTCTTCTTGGGCCTTGTAAAAACACATCTATCATTCATATCCTTACAAGTTACAAGGAACCCATTCCTCTCTCTCTCTCTCTCTAGTCACTCTCTCTTATCTTGTTCTTAATGCAAAGAGAAGGAAATTCAAGATTGGGTTTCCTTTACTAGTTTCAATAGTCTCTCTTTCTGTGCAGCTGTCTATATCTTGTAGGCCCACTTGGGAGAAGCTGCAATAATTTGCATGAAATTTTTTGTACATAAATAGTGGGTTTTTGTGGGTTTTGTTCATTCTATTTGAGGGTTGAATCTTTTTGTAAAGTATTGATACTTCCCTCAAAGAAGAAGGAAAGCTTGGTGGGTTCTTCCTAGTAAGGAAATTGAGATGATTTCATTAGGAGTTAGTCCAGGAAATGTGCCAGTTTATCATGGGAGTGATTTGAAGGTAGTTGATAGAAGGGTAAGGATTACAGAGGTAGTATTGAGGTTTTTGATATTAGGGTTAGGAGTTCTTGCTGCTTGTCTTGTGGGTTTTGATGTACAAGTTAAAGAGATATTTGGTATTAGAAAGTCAGCCAAGTTTACAGACATGAGGGCTCTTGTGTAAGTCTCTTTGTCTCTCTCTAACTTCTATTTAGGTGGAAAAATGATCTTCTCCAATCTCCCTACCAGTTTCCGGGTTGAATCCTGGCCGAATGACGTGGTCGGACAAAATTTAGCGAGAGAAAGTTAACACCTTCTCTTTTTAAATCTTGTCGGGCCACGTCACTCGGTCAAGAGACTGGTCGGATAGAATATCCTGACTGTTTTTTTTCATATTGTCTAAATCTGACTCGTTTGAGTATGATTTTGACTCATTTAGACCCATACCCAATTCAAAAGTACAAACATCACGAGTCAGACAAAAACATACATTGTGAAATGTTAGAGGATATTTGGGACCTTACAAATTAAAAACACTACCATAGACTGATTTTGACTATAATGTGAGGAAGTGCAGGTTATTGGTGATATCAAATGTGATAGTTGCTAGTTATTCACTAATCCAAGGGATGCGTTGTGTCGTGAGTATGTTAAGGGGAAGTTTGCTTTTCAACAAGCCTCTAGCTTGGGCCATCTTCTCTTGTGATCAGGTATTAATCCCACATCTAAAATATTTGAGTTGTTCCATTCGACAATGACTTCATTTTTATTAGGGGCACCACCATGTTTTGGAGTACCATCTTGGTACATGTACAGATCTAACAAGGTCTAGATTGCTTATAGCCCAAACGGGGGGACTGCCTATAGAACTTCTCTAAAAATTTTGCGGCCTTCCTATGCTGACCAAGTAAAAGGAAATGCATTTGGGTTTGTAAGTCATGGTCCCATAAAACTTGGCTCATCATGTCTTATTTAGTTTTTTTTTTTTTTTTGTTGAACTGTCTTATTTAGTTTAATATGAAGAACAAAATAAGGTTTTGACCGGAAAGTGGAAACAGGTTATGGCTTACTTCACGTTTTCGGCGGTGGCAGCGGCGGCACAGTCGGCTGTGTTTGCAGAGTTAGGTCAACCAGAGTTACAATGGATGAAGATATGTAATATGTATGGAAAGTTTTGTACCCAAGTTGGGGAAGGGATAGCAAGCTCATTGGTGGTTAGTCTAAGTATGGTGACTCTCTCTTGTATATCAGCTTTTAACCTATTTCGTTTGTATGAATCTAATAAGGGAAAAAATAGTGGGGGTTGGTAGGTGATTCTGTTGTATCTTTTCAAATATGATGATTTGAAAATAATGTGTGTTTGGAAGAGTTTTTTTTTTTTTTCTTTGTTGATGTAAGGGAGGTGGAAGAATATTATATGCTCAACATTGATCACACCCCAAATAAATATTAGTGACAAATTTTAAAGGGAAAGAAATTGTGCAGTGCTATAAATCTGGTATCAGAACTGACCAAACAAATCAAAACCAAAAAAAAAGAAAATCAAAACCAAATGAGTTGTACGGTTTAGTAATCAAGCTAAAGGTTTCCCGGGTTGACTCTAATACTAAAAAGCCATAACCGAAAGTTTTGGTTTGGTGTTGGGATACGTGTGATCGGTAGCCGGACAAAATCAAACTAATTTATTGTACTTTACTCATTAGTCATTATATATATATAAAAAAGTATATGATGATCGTGATTGATGGTGGAGATTTAATGTTTAAGTCAGTGTGTAAGAAGACAATAAAAATTTTCATATTAAAAAAATCATACAGTACAATATAAAAAAATCCACCACCTTTTGGTGTGATGTTTGGACACCCACATCGCAATACGGAGTTCCCAGATTCAATCTCATACAAGTGCAAATCCAGGATTTATTAAACTTGAATATAAATAAAAAAAATAAAGTTGTTTTTTTTGTTGAATAATAAAGTTGGCCTTTGGGTTGAATGGCACTTAAAGGAGCATAAATCTGGCGGTTGTAATACTTATTCAATTCATAAATTGTGACGTACCTTTGTATTATTTCTTTCATGATATATCAATTCAAAGAAAAAAGAACAAGAAAAATATAGAGTTAATTCCTATTTGGCCCCCTACTTTGTGACTAGCTTAATTTATGGCCCTCAAATTTTTATAAATTCAAATATTGCCCCTTATTTTCATGTAAATGTCATAACTACCCCTCCCATTAATATATTTTTAAAATAAAATAAAAAATCTAAATTCCACCTCACTTCCCTCTCAACCACTCATCTCTCTCCACGTCACCTCTCTCCAGCTCACCTCTCTCTTTCTCTTCAACTCACCTCTCTCTCCAACTCACCACTCTCTTCTCCAACTCACCGTTCTCTTCTCCGATGAAGGTCACCGGCCGGAAAATTTTCCCGCCAGCATCCTTCGAACTTAAAAAAAAATTCTCTCATCTCTCTCTCTACATTTTTTTCCCTCTCTCTCCTTTCTTTCTCTCTCTAGATCAGGTTCTTGAAAGAACCAGATCTAGAGAGAGAAAAAAAAAATTGTAGAGAGAGAGAGAGATGAGATTTTTTTTTAAAGTTCGAAGGTTGTAGGCCGGAAAATTGTCCGGCCGGTCACCTTCATCGGAGAAGAGAGTGGTGAGTTGGAGAAGATAGTGGTGAGTTGGAGAGAGAAAGGTGGGTTGAAGAGAGAGAGGTGACGTGGAGAGAGATGAGTGGTTGAGGTGGAATTTAGGTTTGTTTTTTAATTTTATTTTGAAAATATATTAATGGGAGGGGTAGTTATGACATTTACATGAAAATAAGGAGTCATATTTGAATTTACAGAAATTTAGGGACCATAAAGGAAGCTGGTTACAAAGTAGGGGGCCAAATAAGAATTAACTCAAAAATATAGTATAGTAAGAAAATTCTACTGTAATTTTTAAAGTTAATATTTGTTGTTGAAGTGTAATTTTGTGGTTTTGGCATCCAACCAAAGTACCTAACCAAATCGTTCAGGTGTAATTTGGTTCAGTTACCGAACCAAACAACAAGAGTCTGCTTGGATGGAATTGCTAGCAACGGAATCCTTCGGATTGATTTGGAGACAGGACTAAAACGTGGGATAGTGAGATAGGTCATCCCCTTAAAAGTATAGCACAATTATCCCAAAACTCCAAGAAATCTAAAGAGAAGTTTGAATGACAATAACATTGAACCTTCACTTTCACAGACAGCTAGCTTTTTGCCCAACAATGCTTTTCATACCATTAATAGAACAAATTTTTGCAGCCGTCCCCCATCCTATTTTAGGCCAGTGTACTACAACATAAGATTTGGAATGGGGTATATACCGGCAGGATTATTGGGTTATTAAGCGGAAATTTTGGCGAAGACTAAATATATAAAGAAGGGGTGCTTCTAAAGGCGCCGGGCTAAAAGGCTGTTAGCATCCAAAAAATTTATTGACTCGGGTCAATGTCCACGGACCCGAGATCTCTATAAGCACCGGTTTTTAATGTAGGTGACGTTCACCTTTGTTTGCTTCTTCCATCTTCTTCCAAAACAAAAAGAATTCCAATTAATTTTTCTTCCCCGACAAAACTCTAAAACAGAGTGCAACATTATCATTAATACCAACACCAACAAACCTGGTGGCCTCATCAGTAAGTAATTACATGAAAATTAAAGTTGAGATAGGTTTAAGGAAAAGAAACCAATGGATTTATAGACAACTGGTGGGTTGCTTTTAATTGAAATTTCAACACTCAATTGAAATACAATTAACATTTGTTTCAACAAAAAAAAAATACAATTAACATTTGTGAAGGAAATATACGGAGACACTGAACTTAGTTATACAAATATATCCTTTGAAATCCATGATTGATGTCTCTCACTCTCTAAATCTGGTCAAAGAGAAGAGGATAATGAAAAGTTTGATGCCAAAGAGAATGGATTTCCAAAGAAACAAGTGAAAGGGCCTATAGTTGTATTGTGTTTTTATTTTTATGTAGTATCAAAATGTTAAACCCTGAAATCTTTACCCAAAACTGATATTAACTGTCCCCATAAGCTACCATTTTAAAGAGAAATTTTGACTAGCAATTCTGGCCACATCCAAATTGATTTCGGCCCAAAATAGACTTTCAGCTGATTCGAAAAAAAAAAAAAGACTTTCAGCTCGTCTACCATTGTTGTTTTTCTGTTCATAGAAATTTCCCAATTCCTCCGTTCAAAGCTTCGGCAAAGTCGACCGCCATTAATGAATAATGAAACCTCAAAAAATAAGAATACCTTCACTTTGATATTTGATAGCTCTATAGAGAAGAAGAATATTTTTAATGGATAAGTTGAATTAGATATGGGGACTCGCTTTCTTATTAGAATTTCGTTTTTTTTCCACCTAAAAGAAAGTCTGAAATCTCCAATTTAGTTCAGATTTTGTGAGAGACGAATGGAGGGGTTAGGGTTAAGTTGGCTTTGACCGGTGCCTACATAGTTATACGGTGCTAACAGAGAAAGGAGCAGTTGGGTCTGGTGCTAATAGAGACGGATGCTAACAGCCTTTTGGCCAGGTGCCTTTAGAAGCACCCAATAGATATACCTGTAACACTATATTGGATGGATAAAGGATCTAATTGATAGGGGGAGGCGGGAGCGACCTAAAGATCAATTAGTGAGGTTTCGGGCTGGCATTATAAAAACTGTTTTTTATGTCATGCTATGAGATAAAAATTAAGAATCAACTTATGTAATAGAGTCGACCCATTAAAGTTATGAATCAACTCTCCGTGTTATTAGTAGCATTCAGATTGATTTTCGGTGTTTCAACTCTTAATCAATCAATTACTAGTAAAGACATCCTAAATACTATTTAGTTGGTTAGTACTAAATTCTCTTATTCTCTTTGTCCACGTGATACTGTTATCTCATGAATCCTCGCTTTTATGTTGTTTGTTGCTTTGAGCATAACCAGTGTTATTGTTGGGATGCATAGAATGCATTTGGTTGAACCTACCATGTATAGGTTGAGTACTGATACTATACTACGAGTAAATTTAGAAAAATAGTGCTATGCCCACCAGTCTCCTCCGTGAATTCCGGCTCGTGGCGTGGCCGAGCGAAATTTAGAGAGAGGCTGAAAAAATTTCTTTCTCTAAATCTCACATGGTCACGTCATTCTGTCGGAATTCACCCAAGTTACTGACCGACTGTAGTTAAATTTATCGAGATTTAACTAAAACGGCCAAAATCTCCATGAATGTCTGAGAATCTAAATATTATATGCTTCATCTAAAAACTTTTCTCTTGTAATTGTGGGATGAATCATTGTTACAAGCATATTGCTTTTAGTTCAAGCACAGTATCTCAAAAAGGAAACCAAACCAAAAACAAAAACAAAAACCCAATTGGCTTATTCTTTTGTAATTTTTATTCTACTTTATGCCCCCAATCTTCATCACCTTGATACAAATCTCTCTCAACCCTATATCAGACAGATTCCACTCCTCTAATTTAATACTACAAGAAATTCAGAATTACTAAAAAAAGATACAAAAAATATCACAAGATAATTTATGAATATTAATATACTAAATTACTATTAGATATTAAATAGAAACCCCTCCTTCTCTAGCATTGCATGGGTGCTAGTAATATAAATTTCGTAAGTAATTTCATGAAAAGAAACATTTCTTTAAGAGGTTGACTCAGAAACCAATATAGTAGACACAATTTGTAGTTATATCCTTTCATCAACTGTTTTCCGAAAGTCAGAAAGATAATACTAGAAGCACTTCCACTACACCATCTTCTTAACAAACACAATAACATATCTTTTTATCAACTGTTTTTTGAAAATCTGAATGATCATACAACACCAGAAGCATTCCACATTGATGAGACGTTGACAGGATCAGAGAGAAACATCAACGACGAAGCGTCTCCTACCCTTTCTCCTAATCTTTCATAAAAATCAATTGAGAATAGAGAAAGTGATAGTTGAACTTCTTCACGAGTTCTTACCGATTCAACCATCCGATTTGAATCAGCATTACTGCCCTTACCATATGCTCTACCACCAAAGTCAATACCACTACCTATTCTTGATAATTTTCGATTAAGAACAGGACGTAAACAAATCATATAAAGTTTTTTATAACCACCCAATGCTAAAACAACATGACGAATATCAGATGGAGAAGGATAAACATGGCGAAAACAGATATTCTCCCAGAGAGAATCATTCTGAGTTAAGGTAAACCAGAGCCGGCAAACACAGGCGGCCACACCTAGTGATTGGCCATCGAGTCGTTTCAGTATTTCAATGAGAATGTCTGGGTTGTTATTGATATTGTAATTCTTGTTGTTGTTTGATTTCTTCATCTCTTTCTTAGGTTTATCTTCTTTCTTCATTAGATGCTTATTGTTTGATCTTCTTTTGTGAATGACTTGGATCATCATCTTAAGAGAGGAAGAGAGATATCCACAGAGAGAATAATTAAAGAATGGGTAGGAGAAAGGTGGAGTATTTGTAGTGGGGAGTGATTAATTTTTGGGTTTGTTCCATTTTGGCGCCCTAAAGATGACTAACTTACCAAAATGGCCCCTTAAGTTGACTAGCTTCTGACTTGGCCTCTTTTTCATTTTTTCGTCATTTCTTCCGTCTCAGTGAGCTAATTTTTCTTGCCAAAATTACCCCTCTACTATATCTTCTTTTTCAGTCAAATTTTTTTAGTATCCCAAAAGTTACTATTATTTGTCAAATCAAATCAAATTTTTTTATTTGTTACAAGTAATAGTGAGTCTTGGTACTTCTAGAAAATGACAAAGAAGATATACTTTAGGGGTATTATTGGCAAGGAAAGTCAGTTAACTAACGTCAGACAAAAAAATGACAGAAAAATAAAAATTAAATTAGATTTTGTCATGTTAAGGGACCATTTTGGTGAGTTGGTCATCTTTAGGAAGTCAGATGGAATTAAGTGAAGGAGATTTGACATGAGTGATGAAATTAGAGAGAGATGTCTAGAGGTAAGGAATTGTGGGTATCAAGAGAGGAAGAGAAGGAGCCAAAGACAAAGTTCCAAGGTAAAAAAGAAAAACTAGAATCAATGTTAAAAATTTTGAGCTTTATTTATTGGCTTTTCATTTTCAACTTCGTTGGATTTCTTGGGTGAATCATATTACCGTTTGTTGTTTTTATTGTTGTTATTATTTGAGTATTGACTCTATAACAAGCTATACCCTAAAACCCTAACTTTAGTGCTTCTTCTTTTTATCTTAGATCTAATAAGTGCCTAAAACCCTAGTAGTTTAATAAGCTAGCTAGCTTTCTTGTGTGTTTGTGATAAACCCTAACTATGACCCAAAAGTTGAGTGTGAAATTGTGGAATGAATTGATCTCTTTAGCCGTTTACTCTTGGGATTTGGATTTCTTTTGGGTAAAGCTACAAAATTGAGAAAAATGAAAAGTTTGATTTTAATGGAATAAATACTTTTTAATTTGAAGATCATTTCTTCTATGGGAGATTCCTTCTAAACTATAGTTAATTTAATGGTGGGACATGACATTTCACCGCCTCATTACACAAGAATAAAAGTGAGAAATAGATGGGGGTTTTTCCTTGGCATGATTGTTTTTTTCTAGGGGAATTGCTATACAAATGTCGAGAATAAAATCTTTAATCTTTTGACCTTTGTGGACAAGGTATTTTATCAATGGACCAATTCTTCTTGATTATCACCCAAGTTTGTTTTAGTTAGATTTGCACATACTCAACACCTTCTCAAAGTGTGTGACAAAATATCAACATAAGAAATACGAAATCATACTCAAGTTTTACATTATATGACAGACGTCAAGAACGTTAGCAATAAATTTGACTTGATGCTCAATAATTTTGATGGATTTATGAAACTTTGTAAAAAATAATTATTATAGGATTTGAATTTGGAGGGCAAAAACGAGAACGATGTCAACAAATGAAAAGATATAAAATTAAGGAACAAGGCAAAGGGGAGGAATAAGTATGAAGTTACTGTTTTGATAATTGGTAGGACACAAGAATAATGTTTGTCCCATGGAGTTAAATTTTGGCTTGGTGGAGAAAAGAAAGGACCCTTGAAAATAAATCATAAAAAAAAACAATTGGAAAGAAATGGGGATCTGAAATTGACATTAGATCTAATAAAAAAGGTTCTTGGGCCAATCAAACCCCTACCCTTCCCCACCTTTAAGTAATAACCTAGCTAACTTACAAGAGACTAGGAGAGAGAAAAATTTAGAGAGAGGAAATGAGGAGGGGGTGGGGGTTGTTCTTGTCTATGTTGGATTTGCTTGTTGGACACATTTGAAATGAAAGAAAAGTGTCATGATTCCAAAGTGTAGAAAAGCAAGATTACGAAGGACACCAAGCAAAGAGGAATTCCATTCACAAGCCTAAAGAACTTCACCTTCTCATCTTCACTTATTATCCATATGATCCTCACTAGAACTTAATTTGTTTCTTCTACTTGTATTATCCAATATCCACATATAGTTGCTTACCTTACTACAATTATGGAGTTTGAGACCCAATATGCTACTAACCATGTGATAGTTTCACATCAGTGAGGAGAATACGCCGAGCTTAAGCTATAAGGGCGTAATCGGATTTAGTAAATGCTACTCCCTCTGTCCCATTTTGTTTGATTATTATTCCTTTCATGGATGTCCCAAAATGTTTGTTATCTTTCTTTTTATAACATTAATTCGAATACTAAAATGATGGGACTTCCAAAACTATCCTTTGTTTTCAATACCAATTAAAGGTTTTAATTGGTTCTACACTTTTACCAATGATATATTTAATGAAATACTCTATATTAAATGAGGGTAGTTTAGGAAATTGTTTCTTTTTTTGTTAACAATAAATAATGTCTTCTTAATAAGTTGAATTCCTCAAAACTACAAACAAAATGGGACGGAGGGAGTACAATATAGTATCAGTTGGAATTGGAAAATGTACCTTTAAGAATTAATGTACATTGCAGAGGTTAGATATTAATTACAAGAACAAAAGACATCATTAATAAGTGATCAAGCTTAGGTGATCCAAGTTCTAAATCAAGATATAAAAGTTCTATAATGCCGTCAAATTTCATCAATAACGAATGAGACTATATAAAGTAGGAGTTAATTCCTATATGGCCCCCTACTTTATGACCAGCTTCCTTTATGGCCCCATTTTTTTCGTAAATTCAAATATGGCCCCCTATTTTCAGATAAATGTCATTACTACCCTTCTTAATTCTAAATTTAAAACAATAAAAAAATTTATTTCCACCTCACCCCTCTCTCTCTCCACCTCATCTCTCCCTACACCTCATCTCTCCCTACACCTCACCCCTCTCTCTCTCTCCTACTCACCCCTTTCTTCACCGGCAAGGTGGCCGGCCGGAAATTTTTCCGGCCGGCCACCTTGCCGGAGAAGAAAGGGGTGAGTAGGAGAGAGAGAGAGGGGTGAGGTGTAGGGAGAGATGAGGTGTAGGGAGAGAGAGAGAGGTGAATTGGAGAGAGAGAGAGAGAGGGGTGAGGTGTAGGGAGAGATGAGGTGTAGGGAGAGATGAGGTGGAGAGAGAGAGAGGGGTGAGGTGGAAATAATTTTTTTTTATTGTTTTAAGTTTAGAATTAAGAAGGGTAGTAATGACATTTATCTGAAAATAGGGGGCCATATTTGAATTTACGAAAAAAATGGAGCCATAAAAGAAGCTGGTCATAAAGTAGGGGGCCATATAGGAATTAACTCATAAAGTAGTAATAATTAATATAGATGCCACATAAATCAATCCAAGATAAGTCAAGGGAATGTGCCATCTAAAATGGTAGACACATTGTAATGTTACAATGGTGGTGAAATAATACTAATTTAAATCAAGGAAGATAATATTTGCCATCAAATTATGTATGGAGTACAAAATGGGCATGCAACGATTTTACTAACACCATTTTCAAACTATGCGACGCTGTTTTAAATTTAATTGGTTTCAAATTATATAATACTTTAAGATTTCTAAATTATATAGTATGTACATGCAAGTATTTATGCCCACAGTACATGTTCAGGTAGCCGACTGCAATACACGAACAATCAGATAATTTGATTCTAGCTTACGGTATTCCATATTGTAAAAAAAATTATTTTTCAAATGCATTTCTACGAACTTAAAATATAGACCTACATACACAAATGAATCAATTTTCTTGAAGAACTATGCCTTGAGTATTGAGTTAGTTGTACAAATTACATCTTTCTATAGTATAAATGTTATCACTAATTCGTGTTATTTTTTCTTGGCCTTATTGATATGTATTATGTTTTTGTCAATATTCATTTCCTTTAGTCTTCACCTAGTAGGTGATGAGTCTTGATTAAAATTAGATGCACCCAATAATATAATATACCTTATTGAAACAGTTAAAATAGTCCTTTGTAAGTATCTAACAAATTTCGTCAAATATCTTCAGAATCCTAGATCTTAAGGAAAGTTGGTTCATGGGTTTCATGCAAAATTTGTAAAAGTTTTAGATCTAGAGAGAGAGAGAGAGAGAGAGAAAGACAGACAGAAGAAGCACCTGATGTAATGTCTCGTGAAGAACAACACGCAGATGAAATCAGAGTGAAGTATTATTAAAGTATTAATTATTATTTACTATACATTATAGTGTCATAAAAGTCAAGTAGATTAAACAAAGCTTAATAAGTTTCCAAATCTGAAGGAAGACATTGATGAGATTGGCTTCGTAAATGCTATTTGGTCTAAAAATGGGGGATGTCCACAACCAGAAAGCTGATGTGGTTGGCTCCCATTGGTCCGGACACGTGGAGATACAAACGCTCGGGTTAATGAAATCCGGTCACATCATCTCTCTAAATGTGGTCCACCCACATTTCGGGCCAAATAACATTCTCGATTCTCTTTCTAGTTTATGTCTATATGACTCTCTCTCTCACTCTCTATATATATATATGTATACGTATGTATAAAAGTTAAATGAAATATATAAGGAGTGGGAAGAAAACAAAAGAAATGAAGCAAACTAGAAAAAAACATAGGTAAGAGACCAGGAACCAGAGGTTAGGGTTTCTGCATTAACAAGAGAGATGAGAGTTAGTTTCCCAACTAATGTGATAGGTTGGAGTGATGGGATGTGGAATCCAAGAGGGTGTGTGGTCTCATCATATTTGAAAGATTTTAGCAAGAAATGGTTTGTAATATTTGATGGAGAGGTTGCCTTTGGTCTCCATATTTCAAGCTACTATCTTCTTTGTTATCTTGTCCTTGTACATGAGAATCTTGTTATTGTACTAGCCTCTTCACATTCTATTAGTCCTTATTGTGTCCATCATGGAGCATGGGTGCAGCTTAGGGGTGGAACAAAAAAAAAATCCCGAAACCGATATCCATCGTGTTCACCAAAGTCTATCGAAATCCGTGGGTATTCGAAACACAACAACGGGTACTACCTGGCCCATTAGAATTAAGTAGAAATGTGATGTCCCAAACCTTACTATTTATCGATAATGTTCCCACTTTAGACACTTCAGGCTCAATCCACAAGTACAAGATTTTGTTCTTGGCGAAGGCTCTACAAATCCACCCAAAAGACCTCGACGCTTACTAAGCTTAAACTTTCAGTTATATCACAGGCTCCGGGCACTCTCTTACTATCACAAGAAACCTTTGAATGAGCACGTGAGATTCCAAAAAAGTTAATCACGGATCTTGGTTTTTCCTTTTTATAGGTGTGGCAAGAGTTATGCTAGAAGAGGCTAGTCAAAGCCTAACTCCAGACATACACGAAATCAACCGTCTCTAGTTTTAACGTAATCCACTCTTTCTCTTGATGGGCTTTTCACTATCTATGTAATTAAAGTTAATTTCTCTCTAGGTATAAGTTAGAAAAGTAGACTTCTTGTATCATCTTTCAACAAAAAAAAATCTCCTACTTGATGGAGCCACTAAAACTTTCCTTGATTCTACCAATGTGTCTAGTCTATATTGTGGTGTAGCCACTGAACATAGACAGATATTATTGAGAGATAGGAAGTCATTTCAGTAGGCCATCTCTTAGAGCTCTAGAGAAACTGGCATCTTCGGACAAAAGATTCTTTCCTTACTCTATTAGCTATTTTTCAAACCAACAGCTAGGATTCCTCTCAGATAGACCCAACCACATCTTCTCTGTTTTCCTTATTACCAATGCCAGTCTCTGACTATGCTTACAATCTATGATGGAGTTTGTGATTCAACTGAACTCTACACTGGGACTTATAAGATCTTTTCTTTCCACCCAATTTCCAGAGTTGATATTCTTCACTTGTACTTTAAAACATAATCCACAATGCTTTATTGGTTCGATTAATTACAATTTAGAAAAGGGTCGCAGGGCGGCCCGGTCCCAAAGCGATCGTTTTTGGCCCCAACATGATGGAGGACATATTGGTTTTATATGTCAGTTTCAAAAGAATATTTATACGGAAAATGCTAAATGTGCAAAGAATTTTTGACAAAATCCTTGACTCGGTGAGTCACACGGTGAAAGAATGGTTTAGATCAATCAAACTTTGAATTTTTTTTGTCTTTAGTGAAAATGAGTCATTAAGTGAAGGATTTTGTCATTGTAGCATTCCCCTATTCTTGGTAATGCAATCTTTTGCCTTGTGCCAAGCATGACCTAAGGGGGGTGATGTTGTAGTTAGGACTAACAAAATGTGCAAGTTTTCTGTGAAAGTCAAGTTCCATGGGTATAGAGATACCTTTGAGTGTGGGTTTTAGTTTTCATATCTCCTTGTTCTCTTCACCACAATATATACATATTGCTTAGTTAAAGATGTTTTCTAGCTTTCGAGAATTCATTACGACTTAAGTGATGAGCATATTCATGAAACAATGTACAAACACCAATCTCTTATTTCAGACATATAACATACATAAACATCCTAAGGGTCTCGGTTTACACAATTCAGACAAAAACGGCACAATGGAGTTTACTTCACTTACACAAAAACATAAGCACGTTAACCAAAAGCAGAGGCAAATGTAAAGACACAAACACATATAGCTTCTCTAGTTTCCCTGAAACGAAAAGTGTATGCTTCTCGGACCTTAGTCAAGCTGAATAGTCAGTACTCAAAAGATCCTGTGGGACAGGGTTGTGATGTCACAAGCTTTAGCAGTTAAACGATATTGTCCCCGCTTTTGGCACCCTAGGCCCAAACCCACAGCTACGGGATTTTGAACTTGGTGAAGGCTCCGCGAGCACACCAAAAGGCTTCACCACTTACTTAACTTTAGCGTACACCTACAACCCAGTCAAAGTGGTAATTGAGCAAGTATAAGCTCAAATCTACCTGCCTCAAATGGAATGTTCGAAATAAGTTCCCTCTCCCAATCAATAGAACTACCCTAAAATCTGTCAGGAGGAAGCATTAGTCCAATATTCAGTATCCTACCAATGACCCAAGCATTAACAATGACTATGGTTTTGTTCAGTGTTTCGAACCCAAAAATCTCACAAATTTCTGTACTTTGTCGAGGGGGTATAAGTGGGAGAGATAGGTGCGGTGTCGTTGCTTTTCTGATTACTAGTTTTAAGTAGATTAGGCCATTTATACCACTCTCATCGACCATCCGATTTTGGTTAGGACCTCTGCTTATGCCTTCTCCAATTTAATGATTCTGCCCAGGACTTTATCAATCTTCTTATGTAACTTCTCCAATTTAGGCTTTGTCCCACTAACGGCATGAAGGAACTTTGGACAGGGAAACATAAGAGCAATATCGAAACCACTAGCTAACTTCACTACTTCCTGGATTGATCTTTGAATTACATTTGATACTTGTTCTTCCTCGAGCAACCAAAATAATTGCCACGCTTAACGTTCAAGAACTTCAACATGAAAATCTTTCATAATTGTCTCCAATACTCACACCACAATGACCAAGTCCAACATCCCTATAATTATTGATAATCTTCGCAGCTAGACTATCGCCAAAAATGAGGTCATGTGTTCACATTACTTCTTTAGCCACTTTTGGTGAAGAAACACCCACAGTTGAAACTTACCAATTTGTGGCCTGTAGGTGCATAAGAGGACCATATTTTTGGGCCAAATCTGTAACAATTGGTGCAAGTTCCCTATGAGTGGTAGTTATCTTGGTCTTTTTGAGTTTGGGCTTTAGGTTTTCAATCTCTTTGTTTCGTTTTTTCCGAACATGAACGAAGGACGGGGAATGAAGTTCCATGGTGAAGTGTGAGATTAATAAATAAACAATAGAAGGTTGCAAAAGATGCTTTATAGTGCTCTGTTTGATACTAGATATACAAAAAGGGAATCCTTAGAGCCCAAGATACCAAAGAAAACGACATCGAAATCGACGTTAATTATGACTTCTGAGATGCTTGTTTTATTGGCTAACAAGGAACTAAAATTTGTAGTTTTCTTATAAAAAAAGATGCGTGTTTGATACAAAAGAAAAACATATCAAAGCAATAGAGCTTGAATTGGATTTTATCTTATTCTAGACAGAACATAAGAGAGTGCAATCAACATGAAACCATGTAGTTATAACAAAATCAAACTACTACTTCGTATCTTACTTATCAGTAAGCGAAGGACGATATAGGATAGGAATCAGGAGCAAATCGTTTTTCCTCCGAAGGCCCATACCGAACGATTCAGACATGTCAAGATCTTCTGGTTTGAGCCCATTAGGGAGCTTCCAATCAAAATGGTATAACAATTGAGCAAGTTGAAGCTCAACATTAGCTATGCCAAAACCAATTCCTGGACACATTCTCCTTCCAGCCCCAAATGGAATATACTCAAAGTTAGTCCCTTTATAATCAATGGAACTACCGTTGAACCTCTCTGGTTCAAACCTCTCAGGATCACTCCAATATTCGGGATCTCTTCCAATCGCCCAAGCATTAACAATGACTTTCGTTTTCAATGGTATCTCATAATTATCAATTTCGCATCTTTCTCTACATTGTCTTGGAAGTAATAGTGGAAGAGGAGGGTGTAGTCTTAGAGTTTCTTTGATAACAAATTTTAAGTAGTTTAGTTCAATTAGCTCGTACTCCTCAATCTTCCCATTTCTATTGAGTACTTGTCTAACCTCAGATTGTGCTTTCTCCATGATTCTTGGGTTCTTTAGAAGTTCCGACATTGCCCAATCGATTGTTGTCGATGAAGTTGAAGTCCCTGCGTTGAAAATGTCCTAATCAAAGCAATAAAGTTAGTAACTTCTCATTAGCTGCTCACTAAACAAACATCGAAAACAAATGTACTTACTAACCAAGATAACAGCTTTTAGATTGTTAGTTGTGATTGGGAATCCAAGTCCACTACTCTCTTGAATTCGAAGTAGTACATCTACTAGATCTTCTTCGAGTTCACTCATCTTGTTCTTGATTTCTATCCTATTCTCTCTATGTTCTTTGATGATATTACCCAAGATTCTATCAACTTCTTTATGAATCTTTTCCAATTTAGGCTTCACATTACTAATAACATGAAGGAATTTTAATGAAGGGAATAAATCTGCAATCGTAAACCCACCCAACATCTTAGTTGCTTCCTTCATCAAGGATAAGAACGCTTCTTTATCTTTCGATTTCTTACCAAACGCGGCTCTTGAAATAACATCATTAGTTAATGAAAAAATTTTAGTACTAAGATTTATCTGCGAACCACATTCGAGAGAAATATTTCGAACGAGATTAGTAACTTCTTCTTCCCTTAGAGACTTAAGCGAATGTACTTGTTTAGCACTTAAGAGTTCTAAGACGAAAAGCTTTCTCATTTGTCTCCAATAATCACCATAAGGAGAGAATGCTACATCTTTATAATTGTATGTCAATATCTTAGCAGCAAGAACTTCACCTCTATCAACAAACATGAGGTCATGAGTATTCATAACTTGTTTAGCTACATTTGGAGAAGAAACGACGATAACGGAGACTTGGCCGAGTTTTAGGTGCATAAGAGGACCATATTTCTTGGCTAAGTCTCTGAGAGAATGATGGGGTAAGCCTAATATTTGGTGTAAGTTTCCTATTAGAGGTAGTTTCCATGGTCCTGGAAGTGATTTTGAGTATGGGTTTTTCGTTTTGGATCTTTGGTTTGTTGATTTGAACTTTGTGATCAATATGAACAAGAAGGGGATAATGAAACCTAAGAGTAGAAAATTGAAGGATGGGAATTTGAAATCCATGGATATGAAGAGGATTTTAAGAATTGAATTGGGTAATATGGTTGATAAGCATCTTTATAGAGATTGAGGATCACAGAAGCCAAGGAGAAAACAACAATACATGGTCAATAATTCATGTGTGGTACACTTGTGACTTGAATAAGGTAAATGGTTGACCCTCCCAATCCCAAATCTCCAAAGTTTTTAGTATCTCAACACTTACCATTAATTAGCCATTTGGTGTCTTCTTTCACAAATTTATCTCTTTGTATATATTATTTTTAGGGAAGATTCAATTACGTGTTGGTCTTGGTTTAACCTGTGACATCTCAATAGTTTTTTAGGTTTTACGAGCGTGTAATCACGTGCTATTTGCAAATCTTTTCATACTTCACTCGTGCAAACCTCACGTACTACCAAAATGATAGATTTCATCTTCTTCTATGTCGTCTTAATAAGTGGATTGGGGCCGACCCTTAAAAGAAAGCAAATAAACGAAAAAAAAACATCAAAATTGCAATAAGCCAACACCGTCCTCGTGGCCAGTGTTTCCTTAGCCTAAATACACCTCTTATATCATCATCTAGCACAATAAGATGAAGCTACACCTTGGGGATGATTCCTAAGATTAATATCATGTTTGACTTTACCTATCCTCATTTTTGCCAAGTAGTCTGTTGCCATGTTTCACTCCCGAAAATTGTGTTGTAAAACATTCTAACTATCCAGATGCTAAAGTGTTTATTCTCTCCATGGGAGCATAGATAAGGTGACAAATATTATCTGAATCTACCGAAATTAGCACTCTCCGAACCCAAACATGCTGGCCAACTCCAAGCCAAACTCAACACCCTGTAACTCATGTATATATATAGTCTCCGGTGGGCATGCACTCATGCTTGCTGCATACACATGCCCATCTGTGTCCCTTATGACAGCCCCAAAGCCAGCAGACGAGGAGCTAAGGCTTCCGTCTGTGTTTATTATGTGGTAACCTGCCATAAGAGGGTTCCATTTGATAGCTTCGTAACCTGGCAGAGCCTTGGAAGGTTTATATTCCACCTTTCCATTATAGCGCTAG
>BEHA01050397.1:430962-466532 GCA_002897215.1 Eschscholzia californica subsp. californica | reverse complement strand
TGGGACTTATCAAATCTAAATTGTAGGATCTTACTAGGATCTCTAGTAGTCGTTGATCTCGCGAGAAGAACGACTCAACCTTATGAGGCACTCCACCCTAGTAGAAATGCTTTACTTCTCCTTTAAAATATTGCGAGACTCGGTCTTCTACCATGACTCTAACGTGTAGTGAGATATCAGGGATTAGGCTGACTCAATCTCTTACGGTCTGGTCACGAGTCGTGCAACTAGCTGGAGTCCGAGTGGGCTGATGTGGCAGACTAGGATAGGTATTCTAGAAGCGTGGGCTTGAGCAAGCACGTCACCCTCACTGGGCCTACTAGGCGTGTCGGGCTTGCCAGGCGGAGAGCTTTCGGTGGCCCTCCTTGTTAGGCTAGTTGGACTGCTAGCGAGACACCCCTCATGTTATACTAAGGCGACACATTAAAGAGGCCCAATACCATCTCCACTTACGTGAAGCCCATGTGTCGTTTTTGGCCAATACACTCGCATTAATTAATCAGAAAGAATCTGTAACGTATTCACTCATTTTTTGCCCCGTGCACGATTGATAACCAATGCATTTTGAAAAGATTCACACTATCTTGTTCATTGCCTAGTGTGTGAGACTCATTGTCGTCGGCCCAATGGCATCGAAAATGCCAAGTGCGTATAATTAGGGTTTCAGTTTTAATTATCGGCTATAAATAGTAGATTAGACAATTTACCGATTCAATATGCCATTCTCTTTCTCTTTCACTGCCGCCGTCCCTACTTTTGCAGTCTTGCTTCTTCACCTCAAAGTTTTGGCCGTCGTTCTCTGTTTAGATCAAAGATAAAAGAAAATCTCAATCAGAGTAAACTCTTGCTTGTACTTATGTTATATCGCCATATTTTTCTTTACTACAAACTTATTTAGCAAAATCTTCTTTTCGCGTTTAGATTATGAGAAAGATTTCAGATTAATTCACCATTAGTTCTTCTGAAATTTCGAATCATCTGATTTTAGAATTTTTGAAGAAATATGAGACATCTAAGTCATACAAGTAAAGAGATTTGTTCATTACCTTATTATTTGCGATTTCGCATGTCATTTTTACTAGTAGAAAATTCTAATTAGGTCATTTATACCTTTTTTTTAGTACGATGAGAACAGCTCCGTCACAAATCTCTAACAATAGAAAGGATCCATCGATGTCATCGCCACAAATCTCGACTACAATGTTACCTATAGACAACCAAGCTCCTACTGCTAGCGGAACTTCACCAGTACTTAGTACAATGGTGGCACAACTTCATGAGAAGCAATTGTCGCTGCAAAAGAGCCCGTTACCATTGCAAAAGGCAGTTAATAGTAGCGGTTTAGCAAGGAATGAAGCTTCGCCAACGATTAATACAACAATGGGACCACCTTCGACGATGGGTCCTCCGTTACTTCGAAAAGGTAAAAGCATTGAAGAAACGAAATCTAAAAAACATTCACAACCAACTCCAACTCCAATTTCAACCGGAGATACTCCGGCTCCAGCTCTGACTTCAATTAGAGTTCCAGGTCCTATTTCAACTCCAACTCCAGCTCTGACTTCAACTGTGGCTTCAACTCCCAAGCCAAAGAGAAACAGACAAACAAGTAATAATCAAAGTTATTTTTATTTTATTTTTATTCTTTTTATTGTGCTTTTATCCTTAATTTACTGTCACATTTACATATTGACACGAGAAGGGTAAAATTGTCTAATAAACGCACGCACCTAACGGAAACGATTAACTTTGAAATAAAACATAACTTACTCACAAGAAAAATGGATGCAACTTAAAATACTATTTTTCTTAGGGTCTAAACTAAAATGAAATCTTGGTAGATTGTTAAGGAAACCAAAGCGATATCTTTCACAAATTTTTCAAAAATTAAACCTTTTTGAGAATCAAAATCAAAATTTCCCTCTTTTTTCAAACTCTATTTGATTCTGATTTTAATATGAATTTTAATCGTCTCCATTCTGGGTAAGTAGTAATTAATCTTTTTCCTTTATGAACTTTTCAGAAAATTTTCATGCAAAAAGAGAAACAGATTTGAGAGAATCAAACCCCATTAAATTTGTTCTCATCCTTACCAACTATTATCAGTTACCCATATTTGGATTCTTTTATAAAATTTCAAATGACGAATGTCATTAAACAAGAAATCATTGACAGATGTTTTTTGAAATTTTTACAGAGTAGTGGATAGAGATTGATTTTGGGCTATAAATTAAATCCTCATTCTATAAATTTTTTATCTGAAAACCAGGTGGTGGTGGTGGTGGTGGTGGTGGTGCTAACTGTGAAGGAGTAACAAGAATACTGAGATCATCAATGGGTCGTTCTCGAGTTCCTCATGCTCCTGAACTAGGGTTTGTGTTTCTTTCATCTACTCTGTTGTTGTCCTGTTTCTTTTCTTCTTATTAATGGTGGGTTTTTTCGTGTTCTTCTAGAACTTTCTTTTGAAATCAAAATTGGGGTTTTTTGTTTGGTTGGGGTTTTGGGTTTTTGTGTATTTGTTTTTTATGTTATTTTTGGATGTTTAGAGTCTTGAGAATCATTTAGTGGAGTATAATTATACAGAGAGAGAGAGAAAAAAAAGTGTTTTTCGAAGATATCTGACTTGTGATAGTCCCACAACGTTCACGAGAGTGTCTGAGAGCTATAGGTGTACGCTCAAACTTAATGTGGAGAAGCCTTTTGGAGGGCGTCACATGACCCATGGTGTGAACTGAGGCCACGGTGCACGATACAGTTAGATGACCGATTTAGGGTGGTTATGGGTCCATTTGAGGAAGATGTTTCAGATTCAAACAAGTCAGGTTCAACCAAAGTGAAATAAAATGTTGATAACGACCCTCCTGTATTTGTTTCATTGCATGTTTATGTTTTTAACTTTTGGTCTCAAACTTTTTAATTTTTCAAGATTTTTTTTCAAACGATTTCTTTATTGAATCTTAACAAGTAAAGGTTTGTTGTTGTTGTTGTTTTATTTCAATATCTTAAACATTTTATTTTCTAGATATTGAAATGTAAAAGGTAATTAAAAATCTCGAGGTTAGAATTGCACCCACTAGGAAACTACCCATGGAGAAACGAAAAATTTGAGTTGATGATCTTTAGTTTATAGGACTAAAAAGGTTGACATTTTGTTGAACTTAATATTTTTCGTTTAATGCAGATCATCGAGTAATCCTAATGGTTCAAGAGGAGGAAACTTAGAGTCTTCAAGTGCAGGTATATCATTCGATTTTACGACTAAATCCATGCTAAAAAAACTCATTACTAAAATGGATTTTACGTGCCACATCATCTACCAACTTTATATACACACGTTATAGAATTTCTAGCGCATTTTTATCGTGTTTAGACTATTTTTTCTTTTGTAACTTTGTTTTTTGTCGAAAAAGGTCAAGGAACAAATGAAGGGAGAAGGGCTTTGTACCATTGCAACTACTGCAACAAAGACCTTACTGGAAAGATTCGTATAAAGTGTGCGACTTGTTCTGATTTCGACTTGTGTATCGAGTGCTTTTCTGTTGGAGTTGAGGTTTATCCTCACAAAAGCAATCACCCTTATAGGGTCATGGTAAGTAAAATTACCCCAATACGTGTTTTTTTAAGCTCGGTCGTTGTCAATGTGGGACTATTTTCACAGTCGATTATGGGTTTTAACTTTAAGTAATTATAATTTGTTCACCAGGACAATTTGTCGTTCCCCCTCATTTCTCCAGACTGGAATGCAGATGAAGAGATGCTTCTTCTTGAGGTAGTATTTCATTTTCATTAAGCAAACAAGAAAGTGATCAACATTGATAGTAAAACGGATCATTTTATACTTGGGTATCATACCTTTCGGTGCGTGAATAATGAATTTACGATTGGGTTCTCTTGATAGGGGTTAGAAATGTATGGAGTGGAGAACTGGGGAGACGTTGCTGAGCATGTCAGTACAAAGAGCAAAGCTCATTGTATTGAACATTATAATAATTATTACATGTCTTCGCCATGCTATCCTCTACCGGTATGAGTCAGTTTTCATCTTGTTATGAGTTTTTTATAGTGAAGATATGTCCCTAGCTAGTATACCGCGTTGGTTGTGTGAGGGTGTGCTTATTCGGCTTATAACTTGGAGAGGAAGCCTCACTGATCTAGCTTTTAGGGCGACAAAGGTCCGAGATCAGCTGGGAGGGAAAGAGGGTGAAACGACCCAAGGATACTTACTATTTTGTTTAATTTTGTAGGACATGTCTCATGTTGCCGGAAAGAACAAAGATGAACTTATTGCCATGTCAAAAGAGCAAAACTATGGCAAGACAGGTTTGCTAGCTATACTGTCGAAAAGAAATTTTTACTTGTCTTTTTGCATTCGTACAAAAATTACTAAATTTATACGAATACTTGCTATAGGAATGCATCAGCTTGGGAAGCTCAAGCTAGATGAAGTGCCTGAAAGTTCTCGTTCAAGCTCTAAGTACGATTTCGTTTCAATTTATGGTTATTGATTCGCGTTTAACTCGTCCAATTGATCCTTCATGATAGTTTCTTACAATCTTTTGATCAGGAACGAAGAAGCTGCATTTAGTCGTCCCCCATCAAACTCTACTGCAGGTATTTCGATAACGATAGTCTTAGGTTGGTTGTGCCTGCAGTTTGTTGCCTAGATTCCAATTTTTTTTTCTTTTATGACCAGAGAAAAGTGTAAGAGGGAAGAACTCTATCTCTTCCGAGGTTGAAGGCCCTTCTTTGGCAGAGTTAAGTGGCTATAATCCGAAGAGACATGAGTTCGATCCTGAGTACGACACTGAGGCAGAGCAGCTACTCGTCGACATGGATTTCAGGGATACAGACACTGAAGACGAGCGAGAGCTGAAGCTAAGAGTCCTCCAAATCTACAACAAGAGGTCTCATATCTCTCTGGATTCTTCGATGTTAATCAAGTTGTCGAATACTTTTGCTTTTCTATATAGTTTAAAGTAATTGAAATGAAAACGTGTTGACAGGCTTGACGAGAGAAAACGCAGGAAGGACTTCATAATAGAAAGAAATTTACTGCAAGAAGATCCGTTCTTCAAGGATCTTTCTCCCGAAGAAAAGGAGATTTACGAGCGGCATAAGGTCTTTATGCGTTTTCTTTCTAAAGAAGATTACGACCAATTGGTTAGGACTGGTATTGAAGAGCATAGGACTCGAAAACGAATTGAAGACCTAAAGGTAATATTGCTTTGGACTACTACCTTAACTCTTCGATAAAGCCCAAATATCTAACGTGTGAAGATTTCATAAACGCGGCCTTTTATGATTGCACAGGAAGCCCGAGCTGCTGGCTGTCGGACATCAGCCCAAGCAGATAGATATCTTGAACTGAAGAGGCGATTGGTTGTTGAAGATAATGCAAGGAGAGCGAGGGCAACCACTCAGGTTGCTCCAACTAGTAGACCTGTGCAAAGGATGAACCAGACACAAGGAGTGCCCAGTCTAACTAGTCCTCGAGGCGGAGCAGGAAGTTACTTTACATTTCAAGCTGGTGGCAGCAACACCCAGACTTCCACCGCCGCAGCAGCAACTTCTTCAAGTTCTTCGCATGTTTGGGATATCAGAGGGCTTCCTGGAATAGATCTACTATCTAACGTTGTGAGTACTCTCGTTTGTCTATGTGAATCACTTTGGTTGGGTGATAACATGTATGTCTCTCTAATGAAAAAAAAATGTTTTCAAGTATTTGACACAAAATTTGATGCAAACGATTTTTGCAGGAAAAGAGGTTATGTGTGGAGACGAGGATTATCCCATCTCAGTATCTGAGGATGTCAGAAATTTTGTCGGTAGAGTTCATGAAGGGCAGAGTAACTCGAAAATCGGATGCTCATCGGCTTTTTAGGGTTGATCCAAGCACAACTGATAGAGTTTATGATATGCTTATAAAAAAAGGACTTATTCCTCCTGAATCATAATTCAGTTTTGCTTGGTTTTCTTCTTGTAATGAACATCTGAGTCAGCATCCATGTCATCCAGATCTGAATGTGTCATCTGTACTTGTACTTCATTGCCATCTCAGCTTGTCAAATTGATTGGTGTGTCAGCTCATCAAGTCCTATCTTAAAGTCCACATTTGTTGTAATAAGAAATTTCGGCTAATTTATCATTGCAAATGTCTGTGATACATTTAATTTTTGCTGCTTATTAATGCAAACCCTAACTTCTAGCTGCTTGTTCCACTTTAGACCCCTATCTCATGACCAGTTTCTGTTTTGGTCTCTTATTTTTTGAAGATTATTTTTGTGATGTTCAACCCATTTTTCTTTTTTGGGATATTGATATACCATAGTTATTACGAAGGCATTGATATATCAATACGATATATAAGCACGATAAGTGTTGAACTTAAACCCTTAGAAAAACTGACCGAAAGGCCAATTAAATGAATGACCTAAGACCCCAATTAAACTATTGGCGTAAAGCCCAACTAAACTACTTTGTTTATACCCAAATAAATTAAACCCTCGTATCTGCATGCTTGAGGAGTTGTTAATTTTGTTTTCGAATTAGAGTATGTCACAAGTGGGATCTTCAATTGTTGATTCGGTTGACAGTAATATAACATGTAATTATACTAATTAGGTTATCATTTGGTGGGTGATTTGGGGAAATAAGAAAAGTATCCAGAGCAATAAGTTGTGGGTGGAAATTTTTTTTTTGTTTTCTCCAAACATCACCCTTAATTATTTTTCAATTCGTTATTCTTTCTTCTTCCCCTCTCACCTCCACTGGAACTTCACGACCTCTACCATATTCTGACGACCACCACCATCAGTGTAGACCACCATCAAAAATTTAGTGGGATCTTCTATCTTCTTTCTTCACTATCTCTCAAATCTTATCCTCTCTCTGTCTCTCACTAAATCCCAGCGAAGGAGTTTTCCCTTCGTCAGAAACCCGCTTGGTTTTCCAGACGAGATGGCATCGTTTGGTTTCCAGACGAAGGGTTCTGGCGAAGGGGTTCTCCCCTTCGCCGGAACATAGGCATAGAAAGAGAGAGAAGAAAAGAGGGGAGGGTGAGAGAAGAGAGAAAGACGTCGCCAGCCGTCGCCGGCAATTTCGGATGGCGGTTTATGCCGGCGACTTGAGGGGTGCGTTTGGTGGGTGTTTTTTGGGTTTTCAGGCTTTTTGCCCCAGAAACTTTTTTTTTCCCCAAATCAATGACCTATCATTTTTATCAGCATGTTACGTCGGCCATATTGCCTTTACTCCTACTGCTTTCGGTTATGCCTAATATATTATTTATGTCAATGCTTTGGAGAAACAAAGAAATTTTTCGGGGTACAAATTTCTGAGTGGAAAAAAAAATTGGAGCTTTTTGTTTCCTCGTAAACATCTACTATCTTTAATGTCTTTTTTGTTTCTTCTTCCTCCATCTTCCAGTCGCACCTCCATCATCAACTCAAGTCGTCATCTCATTCCTCTCTCTTCTTCTGTTTCTTCATCCCTCTCTCTCTCCCTCTCTTTCATCTCTCTCTAATTTCCAACGAAGAGGAGACATCTTTCGTCGGGACTCATATGTGGTTGCTTCGTCTGGATCTGGAAGCACTAGATCCAAACGAAGGGTTTCGGCGAAGGGATTCTCCCTTTCGCCGAAACTTCAGGAGAAAAAGAGAGAAAAACATGACAAGGAATGGAGAGACAAAAAGAAGATAGAGAGAGTTAGAAAGATGAGCAAGCGAGAAATAGATAAAGGTTGCCAGCGGTCGCCTGACCGGCTAGAGGCATGAGAAAAGGTGTGCTTCGAATAACTTTTCTTTTGTTTTCCCACCGCATAAAATTGGTATTAACTTGAGAAGTTTTTTTTTTGTTTCCCCCAAAACAACCATCATTAATAATTTATTTAGAGGGCTGAAATATTAAAGCCCTTCCATTTAAGAGGAAGTGATGGGAGGGGGGAGAAGAAAAGAAACGGTTAAAGTAAGAGTTCTTATAACTACTTATTAACTACCAATTCCCCTCCACGTCCAAAATCAATTCTCTCTTTTAATCAATTCTCTCTCTGACCACTTTCTCTCTCCAACTTCCCTCCTCTGTTTCTCTCTCTCTGTCTCTTTATGATGCGTTTCTTTCTTCATTACTTTCTCATTTCCTCTTCCAAAACCTAAACCCCTAGAAACAGAGCACAAAAATTACGTCAAAAAGTTTTGATCATGGGTTTCTCAATTCTCAGTCTATCAATGGTGATTTTGTTTGTTTATTTAGGAAATACCCAGTTGGGTTTAAGTGATGATCAACAAAATTTTCCTGGAAATTTCAT
The DNA here is from genome assembly GCA_002897215.1 of Eschscholzia californica subsp. californica. Classification (NCBI taxonomy): domain Eukaryota; kingdom Viridiplantae; phylum Streptophyta; class Magnoliopsida; order Ranunculales; family Papaveraceae; genus Eschscholzia; species Eschscholzia californica. The sequence goes on along the minus strand of BEHA01050397.1, from coordinate 458,233 downwards.
TACTTGGCAAGATTTGAGAATTGATTATGATTACTTTGGAAGAATGAAATTGAATGATAAACAGAACAACACTAGTCGATTGATTGTTGTTTCAAAAGATGGATTAGGTGATTCAATTACTGTTCAAGGTGCTATTGATTTGATTCCTGATTATAATACCCAAAGGATCAAAATTTTGATACTTCCTGGGATTTACAGGTCTGTTTAAATTCTAACCAAAAACTCATAAAGTTTGAATCTTTACTGGTTTTCAATTTGATTTTGTGAAATTTGCAGAGAAAGGGTAGTTGTTCCAAGAACAAAACCCTATGTTTCGTTTATAGCGAATCGAAGTTCTGAAACTGTTATATCTTGGAATAGTAAAGCTTCTGATAGAGATTCAGGTGGACATGAAACTGGAACTTTTAATACAGCTACTGTTGATATAGAATCTGATTACTTTTGTGCTACAGGAATCACTTTCGAGGTAAAAAAAAAAAAAAACAGAACTTTTCTGATAATATTCATAATTAGATTCGAAAAATATATACTTTTCGATCACTTACGGACATGGGGTTTTGTTTCAGAATACAGTAGTTGCAGAACCAGGAGGATCAGGAATGCAAGCAGTAGCACTTAAGATTACAGGAGATAAATCGATGTTTTTTCAAGTTTGGATTTTAGGTTCACAAGATACTCTTTTAGACCTAAGTGGATCACATTTCTTCTATCAATGTTATATTCAAGGATCAGTTGATTTCATTTTCGGTAATGGAAGATCACTCTATAAGGTAAAGTCTACTCAATCTAAACTAAAATGGGTATTCGAAAAAATTTCGATTTTTCGGTGTTAGATTAATGGATTCTGTCTGGGTATTTTGAATCAGGACTGTGATCTTTATTCAACTGCTGATGGAACAGGAGCAATTGCAGCTTCTCACAGAGAAACAATGGTAGAAAAAAGCGGGTTTTCTTTCGTTAATTGTCGAGTTAATGGAACTGGTAATATCTACTTAGGAAGAGCTTGGGGTCGATATTCAAGAACAATCTATGCTTTCTGTGATTTCAATGGAATTATAGATCCGTCTGGATGGAGCGATTGGGGTGACCCATCAAGGAGAAGGTAAGAAAAACCCTAGTTTTTCAGCATTATTTTAGTTTGAAACTGAGATGAATCATGAATCTAACATGGGTTGATACAGGACTGCTTTTTTCGGTGAATATCAATGTCGAGGTAGAGGTGCTAATTCTAGAAGACGAGTATCATGGGCAAAGTCATTTAGCTATTATGAAGCAAAACCATTTCTCGACATGAATTTCATCGATGGAAATGAGTGGTTAAGACTTTGATCCACTGACAATTTTTTCTTACCCGGAAAAAAGTACAGGAAGAAGAAATGATTCATCGATGAAGGGACAGTGTAAGATAGTCAATAGCAATGATAATCTGTTAGCTGTAGCTATCGATCGTCAATCAAGGAAGAGAAAGTGGTGGTAACAAGTCTTGATGTTTGGATGCATCTGAAAAAGGGTGGTGAAATATATGATGAAAATTGTAGAATGTGATGGCATTTGCCTTCTAAATATGTACTATGTTTGTTTGTAGAAATGAAACCTAAAACTCAATGTATTCAATCTACGAAACATGCTTACTTTCAACACTGAACTCATCATTGGTTTCTCAAGCAATTCCTGAATCAAATCCAAGTTAAGAACAAAACTATTTGAAAGCAGAATCCATTTCGATTCAGACAATAACATAGTTGATTCATTTCAAATATATAAACTGAGTATATTATATGGTTCAGTATCATATTATAACTAGTACCAAAACATAAAAGATATATCATATAATGGAGTCGGCTTTGGGGTTGGGCCGCTAAGACACAAGCACACACCCTGCGCCTTCGTTCTAGTTGCAATTCAGTCTGATCCACTGAGATTTGGACTTACCGAAGTTTCTCTATACTTTTCTACATCTATATATGACGATCTTGTCGAAACAAACATGAAATTTACCTTAGTAATAGTTTTCAAGAAATCGGTATCTTATCAATGTAATCTTATATCTCATCTGCTTTCGTAGTTTCTACTGTTTCACATTTCTGGCCACCAGTTCCGAGAACGTTGTCTTTCATATCTACCTTGTTCTTCTCACCATCTTTGATTGTATCAAGTTTTGAAGTTTCGGGAACTTCATGGTTCAATATTGCAGTTCCATTAGATTCGACCCTCTTCGGTACAGAGTTTGCAGAGATCATTGAGCTAGGGCTTACAACTGCAGAAATGACAGAGATTATATCTGGGTTTGTCTTAATTTCATTCCATTTGTTCTCAAACCAATCCTTGGAAAGTCTAAGGTTCTTCGTTTCAACATTCAAGAATCGATTCTCACCTAAGACAGTCAAGAAGTAATGCTTTATTCCTCCATTACAATTTAGACTATGAAATCTAACATCACAAAGAAACATAGAGCAGATTGAAAGACTAAGTTCGACAAGAAAAGCATACCAGGGAAGTAAACTTGCAGACTGTCATGTTCAAAGTTTCGAGTCCCAATTAAAACCCCTTCCCACCAGCCGTCATTCCACCATGCATCCACTGGGGCTCCAATCTCAAAGATAACAAATTTTGGATCCTCAGTAGGAGGGAAAGGTCGGATCCTAGATCGTCCCGAGCATCTCATGCCTAGTTTATCAGGAGGTGCTAATCTGAAGGCAGGTATCAATTCCTACAAGGGAAAAATAATGTGATGAATCCTTCTCCACCCCGCCAGAATAACGAGTCTATCCATCGACTAGAGAGATACCTCCGGACTTCTAACCCATGCCTCATTTAACAAATTGAACTAAAGACCGCATTTCCTATTGGTCTTGGTTACAAGGACATATCAATGTTTCTTTGGACTTGGGCTCCTGTGCAAATCAAACTAGTGCAAACCAAGCCTAAAATGTGCAAACTCGTGCAAACCTTACTTTGTGAGAACAATAAATAGGGAATCGAAGCCACATCAGGACAGGCGAAAAGGTCAGACCCTCATATACATCTAGAGAGTATAAAATGAGAAACGATTCCTCTCTCCCATTTGGGGTCTAACCCATGATCAACTGTAGAAAGACAAATCGATGTGAAAACAATAAATGTCATGGGGCACAAACCTGCAGATTCCCACGATCATCTGCATCTAGCAGATCATCGTATTGGACCTTCAGCTGCTTCTGAGACACTTGCAAGATCGTACACCTGAACCAACATCCTCTTATCCCACTATCATTAGACAAAACTTCTATTCTTTCACCAACCTTGAAGGGCGAAGGAATCGATAGTGGGAGAGCAACAGAGTTGATATTCGTTGGTTTGCTTTCCGGCAATTGAAACTTCAAGCTCTGGTTTCTGGGTCCGGAGGATGTCAATTCGCTCTTTTGGGCTAAAGCTTGGCCACCAGAGCAATTTGTCAAAATCTTCTGATTTTCATTGATACTTCTAATCTTCTTAGATCTCTTAGTTCTTTTCCCTTGAGGAAACATCTCTTCTTCTCCTAAACACGAAAGGATTGCTTGCTCGAAATAGCCCTTCAATTTACTTAAATCAAAAGGCCTAACTCTATTGTTTCTAAACTGTCTAAAACACAAATATACTCTTTCGAATGAAGATTGTGGAAGAATCTCATAGCATTTATGGTAATGATTTGGGGTTAAAACTGTGGCTGGACCGTCAACACATTCCGCGCTGATAACTTGAGAATGAGGAGTGAGAAAGACTTCTCTTGGATGCGGTTTGGATATACGAATTATAGCCTCAACTTCCTTACTGTAATGAAACCATCGAACTTTTACCTTTTTTTGCCCCTTCCTATCTTCATACATATCATCTAAATATGCAAGATATTGAGTTTCTTCTTTTGCCATGATCAGAACAAATGCATGAATCTGCTAATCGGAAAGTAAGGAAAGTCTTTTACTGATTATGATTTACCAATTATGATTAATTAATGTTATGATTCGAACTTACAGCTATAATTGTCCCACTTCTGCAAAATGCCGGGTAATGCTTGAGTTGTTTAGCACATGTCCAAGAATCACCCAACCACACAATATCTGAATTACGCCCCTTGAATTCCCTCGAAAACCCGCCCTGAAATGGAAAATGGATGTCAACAATATCCGGAAATAAAATATCAAAACCGAAGAATAAACAATAAAAATAAGATGAAGAAAGAAAGAAAAAGATACCACGCGGTCAGGTTCATAGCTCTCCATATTGGTTTCCGTCATCGATACATCCAAAGATCCTAAAGCTTGTGAAGAATCATTTCTTTGTGACTCTGTCATTCATTTTAAATTACAGATTAAATATTTAAAAATTACGATCTTCGTTTTGTGGCGAAAGACTTCGTTTACAACACACTTGTCCCTAGACAAAGGAAAAGAAAGGAAAGGTGGAGAAGAATCAAAATGTGTCAGGACAAAAGGGAGTTCGTACTTATCCTTTCCGGAGTACATGGATGTGTGCCAATAACTCGTGTGTGTATTAAGTATTCATTACAAAACATAAAAGGTAGACAATGTTTTCCTTTTTTGACACGTTGAACAAATATATAAAAGAATGAAGGAATATATAGAGGGTAAAATGGAGACTAAAGACTTGGACCAAAATGGAACTTTGGAGTTATAATAACATTCTATCCGGACTATAAGTGAAGTCTTTGCAGAAAGTTCACAATTTAGCCGACTTCTTTCCATGACTCGAGGAAACCAGCAAATGGTTTGCCCCTTGCCCCCTAATCACTGGTTTACCAAATGTGAATACGATTTAGATAAATGCAAATATAAAAGCTATTGTTGGAAATGAAGATAAGCAAGGAAACTCAAAGATGGAACTATCTTTGAGTTGTCAAATGCTCAAAATGGTGATGGATCATAATCACCTTTTCCTCCCAAAATTCGTGGAAAGTTTCATGATTTCTCGTTGCTATACTTTAATTGTTGGTCTTGGTTGAATACGTTAACCATATATTAAATGATATGCCATAACACAAACTTGGGTTTGCAAGCTAAGAACTTCATAACTAACTAGCAATCCACCCCTTTGCTTTTATGAGCATATTTTCCTCTAAAATTTGATCTTTGAATATCAAACACTCGTAAACATGAAGTCCAATAGATAATCAAGCAGAGAGAGAGAGAGAGAGAGTAAAATAGCACACAAAAACTAGGTAAAAGGCAAAAATACATACTCAAATAATCTCTCGGGTGATGCTGCTTTGAGAGCAACGAAGTGAGCCAATCGACAACCTCTCTTCTCGATCTCCATTTGAATCCATGACTAATGGAAACATCAGAACCATAAACATCTACGAACTTGTCAGCAACTACATATACCATGTGTCTGAGGCTTCTCTCTGTGCCCACGACAGCAAGGATAGAATCTCCATCAGCATCCTTTAAGTTATAATGAACAACTCGCTTGCCTCTCTCTTTTGAAACATGATCCTCTTTCCATTCCGAGAAACCAAGATCATCTTTAGACATCTTGAGTGAAACCACTTCAATGGGTATCAAGGAAATACCTCAATATAATCACCTATTTAACATACCCAAAGTCCAAAGATGTCAAATTGAAACTAACCTCAAGTCTAAATTAGATGCCTAAAACAAATAATGGAACAACTTAAGAAGAAACCCCTTCTAATTTCTAAAGATGGGCTACCTATTTGAACAAAAAGAAAACCAAAATTCCCTATGATTCCTACTCAAAATATTATGGGAGAAAACTAATGATTTAGAAACTTTAAGTTAGGAGCTTAGAGCTGTAAATCCCTAACTCTAAATCAGGAATCCTAGTCATTATATCAATTGGGTTTTAAGTTTGATCATATATAATAGAGGCCTAAAAAAGCAATATTTAGACAAAATTTGAACAGAGAAGTAATGGGTATGTCAATTTAGAAGCATAAAAGATGGTATTGAGCAAATGCAATGGAACCAAAGATATTTGATCAGCTGAGAAGATACCTGTGAATTCCTTGCAGATCAAAAAGCAGTAATTTTTTTTTTTTCTTACTCAGGCTTCCACTTTTGCAGGAGAAGGAAGAAAAATGGGGAGGAGGAGGAGGATGAACAAAGTGGGGGATGAGGAAGGTGATAGATGAGTTACAAATGGAGTTTGGGTGTTCTCTTCCCCCATTATAATTGGTAGAGAGAGAGAGAGAGAGAGAGATAAGAAGAGAGAAAGAAAGTAAATGAGGAGCAGAAAAGGAAAACTTTCTCTGTGAGGGACAACTCTCACTCCCTTCTTTTGGTAAACTAGTCATACTCATCTTCCAATTATATGTTGGTTCAACCGTGAAATCTCAACTTTGCCCAACTCATATTATTCAATCCATTTACACCTACTTCCATCTTGTTTTTAGGGTGCCACGAGTACCCAAAAAAAAATTTGTTGTAAGAGCACCTCCAACTTCAGTCTGTTGAGTATCTCATCCAAAAAAAATTCAGTCGGGCCGAAAATCTAAATTTTCGGTCACAGTTGACTACTCCAACTTGAGTTTGGAATGGGTTGAGACTCAGCCCTAGCTCTCCCTTCAACCGACCCAACAGATTGGGTCGGCTAAAGGTGTGGTCATATGACTGTTGGGAATCCCTAACAGTCATGTGACCATTTCGATCTTGGTCGTTGGATGTGACTCAACGATTAGATATTGTTGTTGGATCACATCCAACGGTCTAATTTTTAAAAAAATATATATTATCTTTTAATTTTTCTTAAACATTTTAATTACTTTTTCTAAAAGATGATTATTACTCATTAATAATTAAAATGCATTACTAATTAAACTTTCACATTAATAATCCAACGGTCTAAAATTCAAATTTTAAGTCTCAAGAGAGACTGGGGTTGGAACTGATCTTTGAGGTTAAGCGGAAGCTGAAAATATTGGATTGAAAAAATGATTATTTTTGCCTAAGTCACGTTGGGGTTGGAGTTGCTCTTAACACTGAGGGAGGAGAATGATCAAACCCCAAACAACTATTGGCGTCCAGGTATGGAGGACAAGGATCAACTTGTCTGAAATCCAAAACAAGGGTTCGGACTCTGGACCAGTCAAAGAGTATTTTCATATCGTTGTTAAGACTGGGAAGGAGACTGGTCGACCCCAAACATCTATTGGTGCCCAGGGTATAAAGAACACAGATCAGATCTCTGGAAACCAAAGCAAAGGGTCGGACTCAAACCAGGGCCGTGCCTGAGAATTTAGGGGCCCAGTGCCAGTTTCAAACGGGCCCTTTCGTATGACGGATTTTTTTTTTTTGAAATAGCCAAATGTTAGTTAGATAGATTTATCTATCATCTTCTCAATGCGTGACTCTCCAAAATTATGATTTTAACTTGGAATGAATTTGAAAGACAGACGACATCCAAGAAAAAAAACAAGACAAGTTTTGGAAAGAGATATGCGCTAGAGTGAACGGGGGCTTGTGATTTGCCGTCTTTAATTGTTATTTGATGTGCAAATACTATAGAAATCAAAATTTAAGGTATTAAAATCAAACTAAAATTAGTTCAACAAAAAAAAAATCAAACTAAAATTTAATATGGCCCATTTAGCTAGCAAGGAGTAACTATTATGCTCTAAAAAAACAAAAGCAAATTGTTATTTGATTGCAAGTAGTATAGAAATGAAAATTTAAGGTAGTAAAATCAAACTATAAAATTTAATAGGTAGCAAGGAATAAGTAACATGGCTCAGAAAAAAATGAAGACAAATTGCCAATAGTTGGCTTCGAACTCGGGACCTCCCGTACACAACCTAACTAAACTCACCAGTAGAGCTAGAACATCTCTAGTGATCGTGTTCTAATTTTATTTACCTTAATGGTCTACAACCTTAGGAGATAGAAATTGGGACCCCGTGTGGTGGGGGGCCCTGTGCGGGCGCACGGCCCGCACCCCTCACCACACGGCCCTGACTCAAACTAGACCGATGGTATTTTCAAGGGAGATTGACAACTTTGCCCACATCAACTTATTCCATCCATTTACACCTACTCCCATATTATTTAGAGGTTTTCTATTGCTTTCTTTCTACCGGTTCCCTTTCCTTTTCACTATAAACAAAATCCAAGTCAAATTATGAAATCACATTTCAAGAAATTCTTTTTTAGCTAATTTCTTATTAGGAAGATAACTTTGTCAAGTCCAAAGACTAGTTTTTATATGTGAGTACATCAAATCTTAAGATCACTACATTAGTTCTCTTATTCATAAGTATGGGCAAGAAAAGGAGAAGAACAAGAAGAAATTCCCTCATTTTGCAGAAGAAATAACGAAACTTTAATGATAGAATTGTGGAGCAAATGTCGAGCAAATTACTTTAAGAAACGTAGTGAACTTCTATTTTAGTTATAAAAAACGGAGTGGTGACAGTTATAACTTTAGAAGTGATTACCTCAGAAAAATTAAACAATAGTACTACAACGAGATTTGAAAAATGTTGCTTAATTAACCATGGGTCATTAACCTTTATAACGATCATGATCGATCACTTTAGAGACAAACGGTGGAATAGAATTTAAGCTCACATATTATTTCCAAATCTAACAAGTAAAACTTTAAACCCCCTTTTGCAATTATAATGACTGGAATGTTGAAAGATACACATATATAATAGATATCTTATAATCTCTTATACATACACCTATGGACTATGGTATTCAAATAAATGATCGAGTGCTAATAGTAAAAGTGATCATAAAAAAGTCACATCTTAATCCATTTATTTGGGTAACACTATAATTTTGTTGGGTTGACTTCAAAAAGATCACTCACTAGGAAAGATTGGACATAGTTTGGGACAAATCAAGTCAAATTTAAACAAAACCAAAAATTTCACATGAAACTAATTGATGAACCTGTCCTCTGGCTTAGAATTTGGAGATCTACATTTTTAATTGGGCTCCTTGTACAACCACATAGAAGTCTAAAAACATAAACAGTACTCATTAGGTTAAGTTAATGTAGAGACTGAAAAAGGGTACGTTCCATGAGATGTGAAGACATGTCCATCAATGTCTTTTAAGTGTATGTCACATACGTCATTCATGTGTGGTGTTGTATCATTATCACTTACTCGTTTGCAGATGTAACAAGTGATTGCTTGTTAGTTATAACATTATATATATAAACACACCGTAGAGTGACTTAAATTTTAGTTTCTTCTCAACTACAATCTTAACAATCATGTTAATTGTTAAGTACGTCCATTTAACATATATATTTCATTTATCCATAGTCGAAATTTGTGCAAATTTGAACACTAAAATGATGAACTCGGCCGAGAGAAACATAATGGTACATAATAACAACCATTAGATAAGGGCATTATACTCGAAACATTGTACTCTAAAATTATACACTTGCATAATGATCTGGACTGAATGATTTGAATCTATGGTTATCATACTTTTACCAAACTATCAAACACCACTCATCCATAAGTCACATGCTTCATCTCCTAAGGCCTACTTTTGCCCTAAAAGGGTGAAAACTACCCTTCAATATAAGTCCTCCTTTCTGTACCACATAAGAAAAGACCAACTTCATACTACTATTTATAACCTAAAACCCACCACCACCATGTAGTATCCAACAGTTAAGGTTGACCACCATAACCTTTCTTCTATCTCTCTCCAAAAATGGTAGAGAACATTAAAAAAAAAAAAAACAGACTTTAGGCAGAAATCACATGTGACTAGTTGTAATTCGAACTTCAATGAATTATCGTAAAGACGAACTACAATAAGCCACATATGATTTCTGTCCAGAGTCACTATGCTTTTTCTTATTCCTCGTCGTTGCTCGTCTCTCTAACTCCTACTCTTCTTCTTTAGTCATTTTCTCTCTCTAACTTTCTTTGCTTTCATAACGTACTTATCGATTCATCACCCGCTGTTGTAATCCCATAGATGTATTCTTCCATCGCTTGAGCTTCCAACCAAATATCTCTCATTTACTACTAATCTATTTATATTTCTCTCTCTAAAACCAACTTCATACAGATACTCTCCATTCTTAATATCCCACACCCTTATCACACCTTCTATTGATATAAAGATACACCCACTATTCATACACCCAATCACTCCTCTCCTCCCATCACCACCACCACCACCACCTCCGGCAACGCCACCACCGCCACCACCAATCCAAACATTAAATCTATTCACTTCTTCAAAATTATCTACCCTTCTAACACTAGCAACTCCACTAGGGTTTTCTACTAACAGAAAGAAACTAGAGCTGATGTCAACTAATGAAACCACCCCACCTCTCTCATCTTCTTCTTCATTCAAAACAAACCCTAAATTTGTTAAATCAAATGACATAATTTTAACTCCATTACATGCAACTGCTATTTCATGCTCATTTGAAACCCTAACTCGGACTAGTTGTGGTTCTATTAACTCAGTTAACAAATACCAACCCATTAATGAATCTGGATCGGTTAATGAACCACCAATAAAAACAAGTTCTTCCGTTTCACCATTCCAAATGTGAAATGACCGACCCGGGACACCCGCATAGAGTCCGATCCACCATTGATTTGATCCACCAAATTCAACTAGCGATCCATCTTCCACTACATTACCTAACTGGACTCGACGAGGACCTGGACCCGGACGACCAGGATACGAACCAGGACCTCTTATGATGACAACATGGACATCCCCATCTAGTGAGGCAAAAACGAGCTTCGAATCAGTTAGAACCATTCCGGAAACAGCACGTGAGAACAGACCGAGTTGATCACGCTCATGTGGAAGGAAAGTGCTGACGTGGAGTTTTGAAGTCAAGTCGAATAAGCAAACTGAGCCGTCGTCGAAGCCGCAAGCCAAGTGGCGGTCGGAAAGAGAGAGGCAACGGCATGTAAGGGCATAATTGTCCAAATCAGTAAAATTGAGGACCGTATGTACAGATCTCGATACACGAAAATTATACGCCGTACGATGACAGTGTATATACTCCTCGTACCACGAGTCACGTTTGAGATTTGTTACTCGCCAAATTGTACGGGTTAGATTTTGCCATAGAAGATCTGACCGTGAGATTGCACGCCACGTCGTACATACCTGCATCAAGAGAAGGAGAGAAATGTGACCATTAGATTTTAATCACAAGGTTTCTGGTAGTCGAGGATCAATGATTCTAAAATCTCACGACTTTGAATTTCGTGTAAAACGAACTTTTTATCGTGGCTCAAAATAAAGCCTAATGAAACACCGATTAAGAAACAATCTTATTCATTAACTATGTGGCATCAAGTTTCAAAAAACAAAAAAGAAGTAACTTTCTTGGGTCTCTGGATCAACCTTTCCGGTGACAAGTGTAATATGTCGGATTACGGTAATGGCAAATAATTTAATATAGGATGTGTGAGCACAAACTTTTGAATGACCGCCAATATTGGGTAGAATCGAGAGCGCTGGTATCCGGTTTGATACTGTTTTTTCAGTTAGGAGCAATGGAGGGTTCTCAATGACACCACAAGGACAAGCGAGACACGACCTCATATATTGCAATATAAGATACGAGCCTAAGAACAGCTGCGTGCCATACGGGTAAGGCTGGTTCAACACAACAATGACTCCCCACGACTTGGCAATATCAATAGGGTCCCCACTTTTGCCACCTCGAGCCCAATTCTACATGCACGAGATTTTGCTCTTAGCGAAGGTTCCCTGAGTTCATCTAAAATGCCATACATATGTAGCCCGGACTCTGGACACGACTACTGATGCAGGGCTATCACACCAACTATCTTGGAATTCACCCCAACCCATTGATACCACTTTGACCACATAGATGTACAACTTATGTTTTAGGAGGGTACTTCAAAAAATGCCTTGAAAGTACAAAAAAAGCATAAGTAATCACATCCCAAAACACACCTACCAACTTAAAATCCAAAAACGTTTCACTAGACAAGGTACAAATCCACCACATAAGAAAGCCCCAAAAGCAAACAAATCTCCTCTCACACAATAAACACATTGAAAATATCAAGAGAGAGCCCCCCTTCTCAACAAGCTTCATTGTGCTTACTTTTTCAACTGTATTGTCTCTCTTATTAACTTTCATTTCCAATGAAACAAGTGAAGATCAAATCAAGTACAGATCTTGACCGTTAGATTAACATACCAACAAACAAAAAAAAAAGAAAGACTAGAGATGACGTATATATAGTATAAAACTCTGACTAGAAAAAAGGCGGGAAAATCTAAAAGTAAGAAGTGATATTTTAAGCTATAATCATACTAAAACAGTGAAAATCAACAGTTTTTTCTTCCACATTTTAGTGAAATATCAGCATCTTTCTGTTTCTGTTTCTTAGAGAGAGAGAGAGAGAGAGAGAGAGAGAGAGATGGATAAAAGTTGAGTCAAAAGGGGGAGTTAATTTTAAAATAACTAAAATAAGAACTTCTGATTTGAAATACGTTATAAAGTAGTTCTTCCTTTTTTGAATCAAATCAACAAAGAAAGAACCCTAAAAAGGGAATTTCAATTGATACCCACGAAAGATTTCTATAAAATTTAAAATACCCATGTTGAATCGAAACAAATATGACGGAGAATTCGAAGTTAAGTGATAAAAAAAAAAAAAAGGAAGAATCTTGAACAGAGTAAAGGGGAGAAATTAAACAGACCTGAAAGAAATTAGAGAGAGAAGAAGCAACAGCAAGTCTACCCAGAGGATTAGTTTGAGATACATCAATGGCGATTTGATAAGCAAGTGATTCAAGAAAAGGTTCAGGCCAAACTTCATTATTAGTACTACTACTACCCAATCTTAGTCTTGATGATGAAGGTCCTTCAAACTCTGTTCTTCTAATTCCTCCACCTCCTCTGTTATCTTTTGAAGAAGATGATGATGATGAAGAAGTCATGAAAAGATAGTATTGGAAGAGAGACGATGAGGCCGAGAGAGAGATAGAAGTAGAAATGGGTTAATGGGGTGTGTGCTACCTATTCACATGGAGAGAGAGAGGTCTAGGTCTAGAGAGAGAGAGAGATGGTGATGGATGGGAGATGAGAGAATAATAGAAATAATTGTAAATGGAAAAAATAGGGAGAGGCCCTGTCCTGCAAGGACGGCGGAGAGGAAGGAAGTTAAGGAGGAAGTGAGGAAAGGGGAGAAGAAAGTAAAGGGGGTACATTAAAAGTACCAATGGTTTATAGCATTTTCCCATATATTATTAGCAGAGAGATGCTAGAATCACAAATGATTTTGACAAAAAAAAGTTCTCAGTTGATGTGGCGGTTGTGATTTTCATCTCTCAATGGCCTAGATTTGGTCAAAGTTTGAAACCACACCCGCCACATCAGCTGGGAACCTTTTTTTGTCAAAATCTTTTGTAACTTTATCATTTCCCTTATTAGCAAGAGGATGTGTGCACTTCAACCTCTCTAGTGGTGGCCAACGGGTCGTGCCGTGCCGGCACGGCCCGTTTGGCAGCTGTGGCGTGTCAGACACGCCAGGCACGGCTTGAGCCGTGCCGTGCCCAAACCACAAAGGTCTGGGCACAGAAACGGCCCATGGGAACGGCCCGACCGTTCCCGTTGCGTTTCTGGCCGTTTCTGTGGTCGTTCCGTGGCGTTCCCGTAATCGTTCCCGTGGCCGTTCCGTGGCGTTCCCGTAGTCGCTCCCGTGGCTCCGACCCATTCATAAATATTTTTTACTTGTAAAAAAATGTAATAAAAAAAAAGTAATAAAAGAAATATTACATTTTTTTTCAAGTAAAAAATTGTGATGTACAAAAACTTAGAGTCTATGTCATATCTTTGTTTATTTTATTGGAAAAGAGTTGTATAAAGACTCTCCACATTTACTTTATATTTTGTGGGTTAGGTGTGGGACTATCTTTACCACTTAATTTATTTATTTTTTTGAAAATAAGTTTTAGTTTGTTTCAAAAAAAAAAAATCTAAGTAAAAAAAAATAAAGTAAAACCTCTTTTGTGCTACACCAATTACTAATAAATGGGGTGGGAGTGTACAACACCCTCAAAAGAGAGTGTTGTACACCCTAAGTAACTTTTTAAAATTAAAAAAATTAAAAGTGTTTTGAGGATGTTAGTACACCCTAGGTAATGCTTAAAAATTCAAATAACTAAATTGGGTCGTTGCTAGCGTGTCGTTGTTGCCGTTTCCGTTCCGTGTCGTTCCGTGCCCACGGGTCGTGCCGTGTACGATCCGTTCCGTGTCGTTCCTGCGTGTCTAATGGGTCGTGTTTAACGGGTCTGGGGCTCTAAAATCCTAGCCCCGACACGACACGCCAGACCCGTGATGGGTCGACACGGCACGGAACGGACCGTTCCGTGTCCTCAAATAAACGGGCCGTGCCGGTCCGTTTCCGTGTCGGCACGGCCCGTTGGCCACCATTAAACCTCTTTGTGTTGTATATATTCTTGGGGCACTACTCTCCTTCCCTAAACGAATAATGTCAGTCCAATTGGACATGTCGCTTTGAGGTCGAGGTGAAGAGTAGGTTGACCTATGCCGACGCACTCGGATAGTCGGATCAGGGTGACTACCGGTTCTATGAATAGTCAGTCTCACATGAGGGAAGAGCGATCCAACAACCAAAAATATGATGTATATATGTCTTATCAACTCATTGTCAATTTGTTTTAAGTTTGATAACCCCAAACTTAACATAGTATCAGAGTTAGGCCTTGATAGACTTGAAAGTCACACGTGTTCCAGGTGATCCAAAAAAATACATGTTAGGCTTAAAGAACGTCACACATGAGGAGGCGCTAGCAACCAAGAATATGATGTCAAGGTCTTCTCAACTCATTGTCAATTGATTTGAGTTGGATCACCACAAACTAAACACTGGTGGGTTCACATTGTGTTCTACGGACAAACCGCCCGCACGATAAGACTACAAAAACATAGTGTCGATCTGATTGAATCTGACATGTTCACTTTGGCTTGGACCAAGGTGGGGCATGGGTCAGCCGTCAGTCTGGACACCCACCTATATATAAAGACAGCCCAGTTATTAGTGAGGTTAGCGCCTATGAACGGGCTCCCTCACCTTTTGTATTGTCATTCATCTTAGTCGTGTGTATCGAGAAAAAAAACATAATTGTTCATATAGTAAGGCTCCCATCATATTCAAGACGTCCGTCATTAGTTTATAATATAATGTTTGTTAAACAATAGAACAACAAAGGATATACATCCTCATAAAAAAAAAACAAAAACAAAGGATATGCATAATCCAGTATCATGTGGGATTCACGGTGTCTATTTCCCCAATTCATTGTCAAAGTTAGTACAGGAAGGATACCACATAATGCATGCGAATGAATTGTATATTCTCGAGTAAATTAAAGGACATAGTTATCTTATTCTAAAGTTTACAGTTGCCCCTTTAACAGAAACATTGAATATCAATTTTGTTTTTTTTGAGGTTAGAAATCTTGGACAAGGACAATGCCTCATATGACACTAAAACCTATTACAAGTCTTCCAAAGTACTAACTTTTATATATATATATATATATATATATATAGTTGACTAACTAGATACAACCACTTAAAGATGATGAACCCTTGATTCGCAGTTAACTTACTCAGTTTGATTATTTGTCAGTTGTAAATGTTGTTAGAACGTTAAAAATAAATTGATACAGTCAATTTTCGTAACATACAAAGTTGATCATATAGTACTACAAAAAGTGTCCCATAAAACAATTTTTTTTTGTTGCAAGATAGTTTATACGAAAATAAGTTATTTTGTCGGAAAAATGATAGGCTGCCGGCCGCTGCCCTGGGGGAATAAATACTCAGCATCCAAATTGTCTAGGTCCAATTCCAACTCTGTGTTGGGCCAAATTAACATAGTATTAACTAACAATATTGGATCAGCCTCTCAACACACCAAGAGGCCAAAAGCATCATAAACATAAACAACTCAAATATTATTATATGTAACTGTAGACAGACAAGAGCTAGAAGGCTATAAGGAGGTTGGGGAATAGAGAGAGAGAGAGAGAGAGAGAGAGAGGTTTGACTGGAAAAAGAAAAGCTTGTTAATTAGGGCAACCTAGTGGAGATGAAGCACGAGTGTTATATTTTTGCAAGTTCCAAGTCAAGACCAGTCCAGTCCAGGTCTGGTTTCCCCACCCCAGCTATAGGGGCATGCAGTCAGGTTATAGACCTCACCCATTTCTTTTCGATTTTCGTTTTGGTTAGGTGCACTTGTGGCTAATGCCAATGCTGATAGGGGACCCCAGTCCACTCCAGGTGTACTCTCTAATAAGACTAATGGTAATTTGGTCGTTTCACATCTTTGTAAGACAATGAAAAGATCAAAATGCTCCTTAAGCTGACTCAGCCACGGAGTATGTCAGAGAGTCCACCAGGAGTCCCAAATCATTTTCGAATGCATATAGAGTAATATAGCCAACAACAAAAAATAAGCTAACTCTAAACAAAAATTGTATGTGATCTTTCGTAATTCATAGTTTAAAGGATCAGAACTATTGGAAGTACGAATCACATCAAGCCACATAAGTTTTTACACAGAGTCTGCCTAATTTGTTTTCTTTCTTGAATTTGAAGGTAAGGAGCTCGTTTATTATACAGGATCTGACGCATTCAGCAGAGCGAAGCAGCGTTCTGTTCTTTTCGACTTCATCCTTTTGCATTGGCAGTGAGGGGAGTGCCACAATCTCATTCATCATTTTGGATCTACATCAGCCAAAACCCATAATTTTTGGGTATGTATTAGAATACAAAATTCCAACACAACCTACCATAGGCTACCAATTTAGCACATTAGGGTTTTAGTTGGATAAGTTCAAAGGATGAAACTGACTAGATATCGTTCAAATAAGTACTGATTTTTCTAACTAGCCGTTATAGTAATCCATGGATTGTTTAGTATTTTTAGTAGAATAATACTGAGTATTCAACTCACACAGTTGATATCATACGATCGTTTTTCAACTTAGTAGATATTTTAGAGACATTTGAAATGGTTGTAGCCCCAAAGCTTTCTAGTTTAACACAATTTACTTTATTACATTAGAGAGCCACAACTCTAAGAACTTGAACTTTTTGTTTGCTTTGTTTATCTACCCATCTTCTTCACTTCACTTCCACCACCACTACCACTACCACTATTGTGAAGTGAATAAGATGAAGATGGAGATAAATGGAGTGTTTTTGCAAAAAGGGAAGATGAGGAAGTTTCAAATAAGAATGCACTGGGCTGATTTGGCCCATATTGTACTAGGCTCATATGGGCCAACTCACTTAACAGGCCCAAACCTAGGACTTCACCCAACTTTGCCAAACATCTGTCCAAGGAGGAAACCCCACCCACGGCCACACATCTTCTGGAGAGAGAAAGAGAGTGTGGTTCTCCAAACCAAGAGGTCCCACAGTTTCATTGGGTAAAAACTAAGAAGGGGTTAATTCCGTTTTGGTCCTCTAAACATGACCAACTCACTAAAATGGTTTTTTAAAGATGACAAACTTCAAATATGATCCTTTTTGAATTTTCCGTCATTAACTTTATCAAGGACAATAACTTTTTTTTTTTTTCGAGAGGGAAAAGATAACATAGTTTTACAACAGAGTCAGTAGTTAAAGGTTTTTTTTTTGTTAAAAGAGTCAGTAGTTAAAGGCGGCTAACGAAAAAATTCAAAAGGGGGTCATGTTGAAAACTGGTCATCTTTAGGGTGTCATTTTGGTGAGTTGATCATCTTTAAGAGGCCAAAATGTACAAAATCCTAAAGATATTCCAAAGATCCATCTTTCCTACCCAAAGCCAATCTCATACGTCCAAAACCCAATTGACCAAATGACAAGTCATGTTGCACTTTAAGAAAGTGGATCAAAGTAATACTGAATCAGTATAATAACATTTAACACTTGTTCATATTATCTCACACGTAAAAAAAAAAGAAAACAGAAGAAATCAAAGGGATTTTCTTTTGATTCCCAAATTAAAAGAAAACAAAAATCTTGAACAAAACCTGTAGCTAATTCTTCCCCTGTTTTATGATTCGATAAACAATGTGCGCTACCTGCTTCTCTAGTTTTCTCTCTCTATAAATATCTCTGTTCTTGTACTTTCACTCTCAAAGTGTACTCAAATCATCAAGTAAACAATCTCAAATTGAGTTGGAAATTATAGTTTAAGAATGGAGGCATATATGGTACTGAGATGGGTTTTTGATTCTGTGATGAAATTGAAAGATTCAATTGGGTTTTCATCATCATCATTGAAGAAGGAAGAGGAATATGAATATGATGATGAGAGTAGTGAGAAAAAACAGGGGAAGTCAAGTGGTGGATATTTTGAGATGCCACTTCATTATCCTCGATATAAGAAGGTTGATTATGAGAAAATGGAGGAATGGAAATTGGATATTCTACTTAGAGAGTATGGTCTTCATTTTAATGGCACTCTTGATGCGAAAAGGTCTTTTGCTATTGGGGCTTTTCTTTGGCCCAATCAACTTTGAAATCTGTCTCTCTAATAGGATGCATATATATGTATGGTGTCTTCTAATAAAGTGTACTGTTTTTTTTGGTTGCATAGTGTACTTAATGTGGGATGGGTTGGTGTTGTTAAGACTTAAGGATGGTGCACTCATCTAATGTAAACAAACTATAGTTTTTTTTAATAGAGTGCTCTTGATTTAATTGGGATCCACCACCCACTTTGGGAAGTTGGTGTTTGTTTTTTCTTGTTGCTAATCTAACTATCGTCTGGATTCAAAATCCCAAATTAGACAAAAACAAATATTCTGATATTTTATTCGACTCAACTTAGACCTTGAATCAGCTTTTATGTTTGATTTGGAAAAAGAACGCTAACTAAGGAAGAATGTTATCTTTTTGTCAACAATGTATACTAATAGCGGTAATTCTATTGTAACCTCCAACATGTAATTAACTGCATGAGCGTAGCTGTGCATTTTGGGGGTCGTTATACAGTATAAGTAATTCAATATGGCTTAACTGTAAAAGATCTAAGCAAGTAAAGACCAACCAATCATCCATGTGTGGTGGGAGTCGGGAGGACATGTTTAAACGGCATGACCCGCCTACCCGACACCACATCACCCTGATTAACCAATTTATTGGCCCAACTTCAATATTTGCTCACCCATTAATATAGAGTTAGTATGGGTTTTCGGTGCCAGGGAAAAAGTAGAGGAAAGAAAAAGGAAGAATAAATTAGAAAAATATCAAATTTTGAAATGAGAAAAAAAAACAAAGAGCAAAGCTGGTCTTTTCTTAACAGATCAACTAAAAATTGATCAAATTTTTTTTTTTGTTGAGCAAAAATTGATCAAATTGATGCTGGTCAAATATTGGGGACGAAACGAATGAGTTGCTCACATTTGGGGGCTAAACCAAAACTAGTTGGAAAAAATTGGGTGGTCAAGAAGGAGAAGATCTGGTTGGTTCTTTTCTGTTCTTATTCAGACATGTCTAGTATCATATGCAACTCAATTTTTTGGATCCTTTTAAACATGACAAGCTGAAAACCCTAAAAATGACTCAAATGCTTCAGTAAGTTCTAGAATTACTTAAAATCATTTGTTTATGGGTTGGCAAATTAGTCATGCTTAATACTGTTTGACTTAACTTTTAAAACAGTAATTTTGATTAAATTATTGAGTTTAAGTTAGAAAAATCCTAATCCACTCAAACCCCAAGATTAAGAATGTCCTTGTCATATTATTAGCCTGGTCCATATAATTAATTAATGTATTAACTCTAGAAAATATTTTCCCTTGTCTAAAGGTTACTTCATGTCATGTCTCTATCCATACATAATTATGAAATGAAAGACGACACAATCCGAAAAATTGATCTAAATATGGCCAAGCATAGCAGCGTATAGTCCGACTTCACCCGAGTAGAGACAGATTTTGGGTGGCCGTCTACCTTGAATTTCAGCCTGATTTCGCCCCACTTTTTTTTTTCTGTCAGGCAAATAACACCCTTAATAAAGAAGGATAGGTAGTAAAATAAATTTCCACCCCACATACCCATCCTATATATATATATATACAGAAGAATGATGGAAATGCCACAATTTCTTAGCAAACCAACACCTCTAGTTCACAAGCTCTCAACATTTATTTCCTCTCAATACCCTCCCTATTAGTCCATTACAAATCTCTCTCTCCCTCTCTCTCTCTCAAGCAAAAGTAAGAACCAAAAATTGAATGATGGATCAAATTGAGCAACAAAATACACAAAGTGGTTCCAAGGTTCTAAAAAGAACCATACAATTTGTAATATCTATCTTGTCTATATTTTCTATATTGTCTTACTCTTCATGGCACCCTATTTTTGTGAATTCTTTTAATGGTTATTTTTCAATTTTTTCTTTTCATTTAGTTAGCTATACAATTGATAGAAAGTATATGTTTTTACTTTGTAACGGTATTCTTGTTTTTCTAGCTAGAAATTTTGAATTTTTTACTTCTTCGCCAATAATTGTTGATTTTCATGATAAATTAGATACAACTAATAATATAGACGATGAGTTTGTAATGAGAAATGAGGAAGTTTTAATGGTAGAAGAAGGTCATAAGGCATCTGTAAAAGAGGAGGAAAATGGGGTGTTGATTAATGAAGCTGATGAAGAAAAAAGGGTTTTAATTGTAGAAGAACAAGAATCAAAAGAGCAAAAACAAGAAACACAAGAAGAGCAAGAGCAACAAGAAGAAGAAGAACACGAAGAACAAGACAAAGAGGAAGAACAAGAACAAGACAAAGAAGAAGAACACGAAAAACAACAAGAAGAAGAACACGAAGAACGACAAGAAGAAGAGGAGAAAGGTGATAGGGAAGGAGAAGAAGCAAATGGGGTATTGAGTGCTGAAGAATTGGATAAGAGATTTGATGAGTTTATAAAAAAGATGAAGGAAGCAATTAGGGTTGAAGCTCAACAACAATTAGTTGTTGCTTAATGACTACTTTTCTGCAAGTTATAAATTTCGAGTGTCTTTTCAGTGGCAGTTGATTATATCTGGTCTTACTTGTTCTACGTTCTCGTTTGTACTTATAACTAGTTGATAAATTCATAAATATATAATAACTACGTTATTCTGCTTTTACAAACAACACTTTGATACTAGGCTGACAGATTAAGTTGGCCGACCACAACTTGACTAGCCAATCGGTACCAGACTGATGAGTTTAGTTGGCCGATCAGGATAGGACGGGTAACTTTCTTTCTCTAGATACTCGGCCTATCTCAGCCTACCAACTCATCTTGTCGGTTTGGTGTCTACTGCCCTATGGCAAGGCAATAAGAGTAGCATGGTTGTGTTTTAATTGATGTGTTGAAAGTGTTTTTGAATATGGATTGATATCTAACTCAATCTGTGACTCGCTAACCCGCTTTCAGGCGGTCTTGAATATGGGTTGGTATTTCTTTTGTTTTGTGTGATTGTTTATTTCAAATATACTATTCTTGGTTTCTTGTTTTTCGTCATGAAGAAACTTTAGTTCATACTCTTTCTTCACCACAAATTCAAATATTAAGAGTCAGAGTTAAGGTTTCAAAATGGGTGGGATTTATAGCTTGCCTTATCAAGGACTAAGAGGAAGAAGTTGAAGTAATTGATTTGTGGAGTTTTGGTACTAACCCTAGATTGTAGGTGAAGACCTTAAAAGGAAAGATGAAATCCTAATACTTTTTCACAAGCTTTATCAATATGATATGAAGAAGTATAGTACATTGAATTCAGATACAATGAGTTTTACAAATTTTACAGAAGAAGCCCAGGACAGATTAGGGGCTGAGAGACGCCAAGACCACTTACGGTGAGAGAGGCTGGAGGCCACCCGTGGACCTCTCCCATAATCGACGTGGAATAACTTCAAATACTAAACAACAATTAACTACATTACGAACTTACTAAAACCACACGGATAAAACAGCAAACTAATATAAGGAACAATCTACCTCTTTGTTTTCTTTCTCCACCTTTATAGCAACATTAGCTTCTTGCAGTTCTGTTCTCCGTTAATACACCATCAATTTCGAGTATCCACAAGGGAGCAGGATTCAGTAAGATTCCAAATTGAAAAGAGCTCCATCATTTGTTGGCATACTTCTGACATTACTAAGAACCCTTGTGAGTTCTCCATGAACATAGTCGACGCGTTCTTTTGTTATCGATGATTCTGCATATAGCGTTGAGGTAAGCGAATGAAATGCTTGAGACCAGTCATCCGTGTTTCCTTCAAATACAGAACTCTTAAGTCGCCATCTAAAGAGTAAATATTTTTCCGGGATGTGAAAGTAGTTTTTCAGTGAAAGTACTCGTAGAGCATGTCTGCATAAAATACCTGATACCTCAAATTCCTTGCAACTACATTGAATCTTTTCATCTTTTGGGACCCAACTCACGAAATACCCTTCATCAACATTTTTGTGATGTCTCACGAGATACGGGCCGTTATCTGTTTCAATTGCTGCAAATTGCGTAGACGAAACAATTTCATTTTGTAATAAACTAAACGCGTAAGGTGTTAGAATAGTAGCTGCATGTTCTTCGATGGGCATTGATGTCTTCATACGAATGCGTTCGATTTGCTTTTCCTCCACTTGTTTGCTAACATTGACGAATATACCCACCTAAAATACCGACGAACGCACTACTAGGATCAAAATAAAGTGATATAAGTGACAGGTAAATGCAATTATGCTCCATACCTGGTCGAAAAAGCTTTCCAAGCCCGTTTGTGAGCCCATCATCTTTTTCAAGAATATGTAAATGGATCTCGAATAATCAGTTCTTGTCATTTGAGCAAGAAAATAACCTCTCACATAAGGTAATGCCCATGAGGTTCGATGAGAAAAGAGCAAAGAAATATGCTTATTTAGAGCAAGTCCAAACCGATTAATCATTTGACTCCATTCAGACTCAAAATCCTTTTTACTTTGCAGAGTATACAACCTATCAAAATCGGACTTGAATTCATCATATCGTGGTCTAAGTGGATAAGAAAACCAACTAGACAATTTCGATACAATATGCCAAATAGAAAAAACATGTTTTGTATTCGGCAAGACATTAGCAATAGCATCTTTAAGTCCCAAATCTAGATCTGTAACAATCGTTTGTGGATGTCTTCCTTGCATAAACCGAAGAAATGCCTGCATAAAAAATCATCGGATTAGAAGGAAATTGACATGAAGATAAAGTACGACATAAAATGAATACGGATCTGTGCTCACCAACCTGAAGAGCCCATTTAAAGGATTGAGGTGTTTCATCTCGTAATAGAGCACACCCGAAGAAAATAGTATTTCCATTATTATCTACTCCAAGCCATACCCCGAGAAGCCTATCATATGCAATTTCGTGATACGTGGAATCGAAAACAACTACATCACCAAACACCTTATATGCCAGAAAAGAATTTTCATATGACCATGCTATGTTCTCAACCTTAGAACTCTCATCTACTGTATAATCATAAAGAAATTGCGCGTCATTCTCTTTCGCACTCTTGCACATATTAAGCAGCACCGATATATCATTTTCACGATCAATCTTCTTTGAGGACTGGAGAAAATTTCTCACATCCCTATCTAAAAACGGTAATTTGCTTGCCTCTCCTACCTTCTCTGATTGCAACACCTTCATTATATGACTAACGGAACAACGATATTTTGAGAGCAACAAAATCCTTTCTTGATAAACATCGGGAATCTTACGATAAGCAGGGAGTAAGCGTAATTGTTCGTCTTGCAAAAGTTCATGATTATGAGTGTTACTAAATTTTTTTACAGACCATTGAGGGATTCCCCCAAAAACTTCCTTTACAATATACATTCTAGCCATACAACCACAAACCGATGATTTACGACCTCTTTGTCCATTTGATTTAGTTGATCTTCTAACACGTAAAGAACCCGAACGATAACAAACTAATAACCGTATATATACTCCTAAATCTTGATTACTCTTTGAGCTTTCTCTCCTAATCGCGAAACCATTTTTTCTAGCGAAATTACTATAGTATTCAAATGCATCATTATCAGTTTTAAATTTCTGTCCTGTATAAGGAGGACCTAAATCGATTCTATCGTTTTTGGTTAATAATTCTTCACTCTTTTCTTCTTCTTCAAGTCTAATATAACATTTTTGTTCACCACATGGACAATGTTGTCTCCTAGTCCAACAATTTATGCTGCTTGGGGATTTAGTAGCCGTCATTTTTCAATCCAAAAGAAGAAACCCTAGTTTCCAAATTCCTGAAATTGAAGTATTTAACTTCAAATTGAACTCAAATTGAAGATACTAATTTGGGTAGCTAGCAAAGGTAGAAACCCTAGTTTCCAAATTCCTGAAATTGAAGTATTTAACTTCAAATTGAACTCAAATTGAAGATACTAATTTGGGTAGCTAGCAAAGGAAGAAACCCTAGTTTCCAAAATCCTGAAATTGAAGTATTTAACTTCAAATTGAACTCAAATTGAAGATACTAATAGAAACCCAAAGCGAAAAGTCTAAAATTTAAGCTAAAATAGGAGTAAGAAAGTGAAGTCAAATAAGAAATATGAGTATTAATAGAAAAGATTCAACAAAATGAGCTTACCCAGATTTAGAATTTGAACTAGAAGCATAATAACAAAAGGAAGAAACTCTAAATTTTACCTGAAAGAGAGGAACTGACTGAATTAGGGTAGAGAGAGAAAGTGAAGATTTGAGAATTGGGTGTATGAAATTAAAAACCCCACTTTTTGCATGTAAAACCTGAAAAGCTTAACGAATCGAACAGTAGAACCGATTGTAGTAATTCTGGTTCCGATTATGACTCTCGAAGTGGAACCAACACAACCAGAACCGAATGAACAAGCAACGGCTATAAACTGTCACTAATTACTAGTTGTTTTGGCACGTAACCGTTGCTATTCCACTAGGCGGCATCGCAAACAGTATCTCTTATACTTACGATGTTTTTAAGGAAAAGTGTAAAAGGCGAAAGAATTCACCGCTGTATGAATGACCAGCAATTACTAGCGATATCGGCTTCATGCAGGCGAGTTGCAAACTCTAACCGAAACTGAGGACGGGTTGTTGGGGTTAGGTTACCTCATCCTCGTGGCCTCGCGGGATCGCAACACTTCGTCCCGGCTATTGTAGCACATGTGTCGCCTAAGGCATAAGGGGCATGATGACTTGATGTCACCTCACTTCCTCGGCTTATCACCACCAGTTTGTTCAGGATTCCAAACTCAATGGTAAGTAAACACAAGGGTTGCGCTTGTTGCAGGACTTAACCTAACACCTTATGACACGTACTGACGACAACCATGCACCTCCTGTAACCGTATTCCTGAAGGCACAACGCAGTTATATTAATTCTTATGTTAGTGTTATACAATAATATAATATTCATTACACATGGCTAACACCAACCGCTAACATCCATTACTGAATTCCTATGCACAACAAAGAATCAATTATTATAAGCCCGCTTAGCTCAGAGGTTAGAGAATCGCTTTTCAATAGGATGGTCATCGTAAAAATTTAAAATCCAAGATGGATCTTCCTAGTTAGTCTAATAAGATTTTCCCAATGGGACCAAAGGGAGAGTCATTATCACCTTGTTAGGTTAAGATTTTTTGTAAATGCTAATCACAAATTACCTACTACTTAAAACCAATTAGAAGCCTCAATTAATCACCACAAAACCCTAATCCTAATCCTCAATTCCTATATCATCATTTTCTTCACTAAGTATTAAGTGGGAATCGCATTAGGGGTAGTTAAACTAAACATCAATACTTCCTTTCATGACTTTTTTAACAAAAATTTTGAACGCTTTCCTTTTGTTCGTCTTATTATAGCGCATTAACTAAATATTAGCTGGTGTTGGTAAGATAGACTCCCTCTGTGGGCGAAAAATAGTTGAAAAACATAACCTAGAAGTGCCAAGTGGTGCACATCGTGTACAAAGTTCCAAACAAAGCAATATATTAAACTTACACGCTTTTTCATTTTTTCAATACTTAAAGCAAATTCAAGCTTTGGAATTTTGTTTTCTTATAAGTTATAACCCATTTCTCCTCTTCCTTAAAACTCTTCCATGTTTATCTTTATCTCTTATTTGTGATTAAGCATGGTTTAGGGGGAGATTTCTAGTTTAAGCTAAGTTGAATTATTTACTAAATAAAAGGCTTTAATCCACAGACAAACACATGAGGAGAGAAGAAAAAGATATTATTCTTTCTTTTGTCATTAGATTCAAACAATGCAATGAACATAGGAATTAAATTTCTTAATCAAGTTATTTTTTGTATTAATTGTTTAGTTTATTTGTGTAGATTTTTCTTTTCTTTTTCAGTCGTACATAATTTCTATATGTATTTGGTTGGATACTTAACTTTTCTAATGTGTATGAGACTTTTTACCTACCGACATGTAAGATGCGAAGAGTACTGGGCTTGCCTGAAGGGTGAAGAATGAAGACGCCTTCAAAATCAGAAAAGGAGAAGGAAAAATAGAATAAACAATACATCAACTC
This sequence comes from Eschscholzia californica subsp. californica, assembly GCA_002897215.1. Taxonomy (NCBI): domain Eukaryota; kingdom Viridiplantae; phylum Streptophyta; class Magnoliopsida; order Ranunculales; family Papaveraceae; genus Eschscholzia; species Eschscholzia californica. The sequence continues at coordinate 431,662 of BEHA01050397.1, read as the reverse complement.
AAAATAGTGTCGTGAAAAAATATACCTTTATCTAACGTACTAGACAATATGGTATCTCTGTGGAGGTGTGTAGGGCGTGCCTCAACACCAACCGTCTGCTACATAACATGGACCTATACATAGAATTGATATTGATTGCAAATAATTTTTGAGGTTTTAGATTACTCCACTTACCAAATGTCTTAATTCTATATGTTGTGGTGTTTCAATCTTCGAGCTATCGAATTCAGAGTTAAAATTTGCTCGAAATCGAACTCTTTCGAGAATGATATACGTTAAATATCGAACTTAAGCAGCTAGCTAGGTCCAAATTCTAAGACACGCCCCTTTGGCTATAATACTGGCATGAAATACAAATTCATGATTAGCAAATGATATAATTAGATTGACAAGTCGTAATAATCTTTTGTCGTTAATGTGGATAACTCATACTTAGAGCAACTCCAATGTGGGGCTCGGGCTCCCAATTTTGGGAGCCCCTGAATTTTGGGAGCCCCGGGGCTTAGAGCAACTCCAACGTTGGGCTCCCAAGAGGGGCTCCCAAATCCAAAATATGCACATGTGTGGTGTATGTGTGTGAGGGTTGTGTTTTAAATTTTGGCTCTAATATATTAAATTTCAAATTTTTAAAAAAATGGGGGGGAATTTGAATTTCAAATTTTAAAATTTTGGGGGGAATTTGAATTTCGAATTTTCCAAA
>BEHA01050397.1:403173-414980 GCA_002897215.1 Eschscholzia californica subsp. californica | reverse complement strand
CATAAGCAATTGGAAAGGTTCGAGGGAAAACTAGCGAACAAGGTATTTATCTTTCTAGTTTTAATTAATGATTATCATAGGTTTATGCATGTGATCCTGGGAATACTAGTGTAGACATTATATGTCTTAATTCCGCTATAAACACTAGTAGAAGGGTGTAAAACCCAACAGATGATGATATCTTTCAAGAATGTCACACAGCTATTGTACATGATCAGGATAATGATGTATTTTCAGACTGTGTATTAGATTTTGATGAGTGTCATGTAGTCACAGAAGCAAATTCAGTAAAGGATAGGGCCTGGCTAGCTGACTCAGGAGCCAGCAGCCACATGACACACACTGCTTCAAATCTCACAACTAGTCAATCTTATCAAGGCACAGAAGTTGTTATGGTGGGTAGTGGTAAGTTCTTACCAATCACTAGCACTGGTTCTTCACAGTTATCTACCTCTAATCATACATTTGAGCTAAACAAGGTATTGTGTGTTCCAAATCTTAAGAGGAACTTATTGTCTATATCAAAGTTTACTAAAGACAACTCTTGCTCAGTTGAATTTATGCCTTGGGGTTATACCATTAGAGATATTTGGTCAAAAAAGCTCTTGGCAGAAGGTCCAATGAAACAGAATCTATATCCTATAGAAGTTCATAACAGTATACTGCAAGATAGGTCTTATTCAGCCAATTTAGCTCAAACCACTACACACTATAACATATGGCATGCAAGACTAGGTCATTCTCATCATGGTGTACTTCAACAATTACAAAAGGATGACAAGATACATTTTTCTACTACAAAAGAGAAGTCTTTTTGCTCTTCTTGTGAAATGGGCAAGAGCAAATGCCTTCCTTTTGAGGATTCATCTACAACCACCAATACTCCACTTTACTTAGTCCATTGTGATGTTTGGGGACCAGCCCCTGTCACCACACCTAATGGAGCTAAATATTATATATTATTTCTTGATGACTTCAGCAAATTTAGCTGGATTTATCCTATGAAGGTAAGATCAGACAGCATTAAGTGTTTTACACACTTTAAAGCAACAACTGAAAATCTCCTCAAAGAGAAAATTGTCTACTTTCAATCTGATGGTGCTCCAGAACTCATGAAAGGGGAGTTCAGAAGTTTTTTGGACAAGAATGGCATTATTTTCAGGTGTTCATGTCCCTATACACCACAACAAAATGGGAAAGCAGAGAGAAAGCATAGACATATCACAGAACTAGGTAATACTCTATCTTTTCATTGTTCTCTACCTAAATTCTTATGGTTTGATGCCTTCAATACAACAGTATACATCATTAACAGAATACCTACTAAAACACTTCAAGGGTTATCACCATATGAAGTTCTGTTTCATATTTCTCCCAATTACTCCCACTTTAAGATTTTTGGCTGTGCTTGTTTTCCACACTTGGGAGTACTAAGAAAAGACAAGTTAAGTCCCAAAAGCCTTCAATGTGTGTTTTTAGGATATAGCAATGAACACAACGGGTACCAGTGCTATGAACCTATATCCAAGAGGGTCTATATTTCTAGACATGTTACTTTTGATGAAGGAAACTTTCCATATTCCAACATCCAACAGCACATGCCTAGTGGTGATCAGAATGAGCACTCACATGTTAGCTTACCTCTGCCATCTATATCAAATAGACAACTTCTCTCTACTGAATTAGGGACACCTATAAATAGTTCACCAGCTAATTCAGATCCTAGAGAGTATGGCTCAAGAGACTTGGGCATTTCTAATAACCATATTAGTACACCAGCAACATCTCTTGTTCCAATGTCTATTCAACAGACTAATCAGATTATAACTAGGGGTAGAAATGGTATTATCAAGAGTAAGCAACTACCATCAGACTTTGTGGCTCATTATACATCATCTCACACTTTAGATGTTGCCTATTTGTCCATTCTAGAGTTACCTACTGAACCAAGGTCTTATAAGGAAGCTGCTAAACATAGTGAATGGACAAAGGCTATGAATGATGAATATCAAGCTTTATTAGATAATGACACATGGTCTTTAGTCCCATATGACAAAAATATGAATGTACTTGGCTGCAAATGGGTCTTCAAGCTCAAACAGAAGAGTGATGGTACCATTGAAAGGTACAAAGCCAGACTTGTGGCTAAGGGTTTTCACCAACAAGAAGGGATTGACTATGATGAAACTTTCAGCCCAGTGGTCAAAGCAAACACTATTAGAGTTGTACTCACAATTGCAGTAACAAATTCATGGCCCATAAAGCAACTTGATGTGTCAAATGCCTTTTTACATGGCATTCTAGATGAAAATGTCTATATGATTCAGCCACCAGGATTTGCAAAAACAGGCAAGGAGACATATGTTTGTCATCTCCACAAAGCTCTATATGGGTTGAAACAAGCCCCTAGGGCCTGGTTCAACAAGTTTGCCTCTTTCCTTTATCAATATGGGTTTCATAAAAGCAGGACAGACCATTCAATGTTTGTCTATCATTTCTCATCAGGGACTTTAATTCTCTTATTATATGTGGATGATATCATCCTAACAGGAAGCTCAATTACTCATATTGATTCACTGGTCAAGGATTTGAGTGTGGCTTTCAAGATGAAAGACTTGGGTTCATTATCTTATTTTCTAGGTATTGAGGTATCTTATGACCCAATACAGAAGAATATGATTCTAACTCAAAACAAATATGCCTTACAACTACTTCAGAGAGCAAAATTATTGGATTCAAAGCCATCAAAGTTGCCAGTGTCTACTGGTCAAAGAGTTTCACTTACAGAGGGTGATGAGCTATCCAATCCAACAGAGTTTAGAAGCCTGGTTGGTGCCTTACAATATCTCACTTTAACTCGGCCAGACATATCATTTGGAGTAAATTACTCAGCACAGTTCATGCACAAACCAACAACATCTCACTTAGTACTTGTCAAAAAGATACTCAGATACATTAAAGGGACAATGGGGTCTGGTATTAAGATGGAAAAAGGAGATTTAACATCTCTCAAAGCATATTCAGACTCAGACTGGGCTGGTTGCCCTGACTCGAGAAAATCAACAGGAGGCTACTGTTTATTTCTCGGTTCAAACCTAATCTCATGGAGCTCGAAGAAACAAGCAATAGTTGCAAAGTCCTCCACCGAAGCAGAGTATAAGTCCTTATCAAATACTGCAACAGAGATGGTATGGGTGTCTTACCTCATGGATGAACTCGGATTTCCATTGAAGAAACCCTTCGTCCTTTACTGTGATAACATCAGTGCGAAGTTTCTAGCTTCGAATCCCATCTTCCATGCGAGAACGAAACACATAGAGGTTGATTACCACTATGTTAGGGATCTGGTTTCGAATGGAACAATTGTCATTCATCATCTTCCAACAAAGGAACAGATTGCAGACATCTTCACTAAAGGTATTTCACTAGATTTATTCGATTCCTTTCGAAACAAACTGATGATTCACAAATCTTCATCATCTGTTTGAGGGGGGTTGTAAATCTAGGGTTTCGCTGAAGACAGAAGTAACAAGAATTGGGGATTTTCGCTTAGGCTGTAAGAGAAAGTTAGAGTTTCCATCCCTTTTATACTTAGGGCATAAATAACAAACATGACCCAAGACTTTATCTAAAGACACTCACAACAGTCAAACTGTCTTGACTACAGTCGAAGTACTAAAGGCAGCCACAAGACTCTTGAAGAATTTCTACAGGCAACCTGCAACAAGATTAGAAGTTAGTTACTCAACTAACTTCATAACAAACTATTTTTCTGTTATTTTTGTAGTTTCTGTCTTTCCTCTCTTATCAAGTATAAAAGCTGAATAATGTAATTGAAAACATTTGATTGAAATAAAATAGAGCAAAGAGGGATTTCTTACAGATGGTTTAAACTCATACGAAATAGATGAACTAGATTCAAACTTGGCAAATATGTTAGATTCAAATAATGGAAAAGAACAAGGAATACGGAAACTTGACTCCTTCCCACATTAATTATGAGTCTGATTAGTCAGAATATTGTACCGACTCATCCGAACTTCCGATTTATATCACTTTATTTTGTGTACTTCTATTCGGCCTTTGTGTTGTGTCAGCTTGTTTGTTGGGTTTAAAAAGAGTAAAACAAAAGAAACTCTCTCGGAAATGATTAAGTTCGAGTTAATAAATTAAGCACTTAAACTAAAGAGTTTTTTGAGCTTACCCCCTCGGCACTAATTGGTAATTGAGTTTACCCCCTCAATGATGGGTAATTGAGCTTATCCCCTTAGATTTATTATTTTTGACAAAAACACAATGGTTGTGTTTGACGTACATGAAATAATTGTGACTATCAAGAGCAATTATTCTTCAATATGATTCCTATTAGTTATTTCATCTAACTTTATTGTTTGATTTGGTTGCGAATTTAATTAGTAAATATTTTATTTTGTCTGTACCCTGTTTCATTTACGATTTTATTATGACATGTCAAACATGTCTTAGGTAATTTTGGCAAAAAATCTAAATTCAAGGAGGTAAGCTCAATTACCAATTACTGAAGGTGGTAAACTCAATTACTAATTAATTTTGAGGGAGTAAGCTCAAAAAATCCTAAACTAAAATATGTGATAAACTAAAATATGTGATTGTGGCATTTCACGATCGCATGTCACATTACATTTACTTGTCTTTCGGTGTGATTTTGATATTTCTCTTTGTATGCATGTGTGTGTATTATAAGATGAGGCTGTAAGCATTTTTCTAAAATCATGGCTTTAGGGATACTCACTCATCATTCATTAATCATTTCTACTTTATCTTTCTCTTACGCCTTTCCACCCTCACCAAATCTAACAAACTTCATCCCATCGTGTATTAAGTACTTTTTGTTTGGTCACTACTATGCCACTCAAAAAGATTAAGGTCGGTCAAGAGCTAAAGCAAACAATTCCACTTGGGTTGAAAGACTAGGGTGTTGGTCATAGATGGTGATCAGGATTGTGAAGTTTAGACAGCCATAGGGTGTTGGTCCAAAAGGCAAAGACGAAGGCATACAGGGCACAAGCTCTTGTTCCTTAGATTTTTGAACACTCAGGGTCGATTGTATCTACCAAAATAATGGGTTGGCAATTTGGCATCGTTTGAGATTGGTATAGAATGAGTGTATTTCTTTTTCTTGCATACAAGGTGAAAAATTAAGATATTGACATGTCAATTTTCTCGTGTTATTCAATATATGATGGTATATCTAATTTGTCTAATCATCATAAAAGTTTGTCTAATCATATTTGCTAAATTAATTTTTGTTTCAGATTGGTGAGTCGGGGACAAGGCCATGAGACCTTAACTATTTTGTATGGTGATCACGCCTTAGATGTTAAAAGACGAAACCTTCCGTGATAAAGACTAGGATGATATGCCCACTTTTAGACAGGGTTGACGTGTGAATGACAAAGAAAATCTTGAAAAAGAAGGCACATATATAATTTATAATTGTATACAAAATGTTGAATATAATTGAAAAATGAATCCCCACCCAATTAATTAGTTAACGTGGGGGAGGGAGACAACTTTTGTGTGGAAAGTCACTCCTCTTTCATTACAAAATTTATTAATGGCTTGCCGACTTTCTTATGAGGCCGGCCAGCTACTCACACAACTAGATACATTATTCAATTAACATTTCATGTACCCATTTTCGAATCACGTATTTTTTACAATTCATTATGTCGAGCTAGTCTTGTTGTTTCCGAGGGGGTGACTTCTTGATGTCATTCTCTCACTCCACTAATTGCACACTTGCACCTCTCTTGATTCTCTTCTTTAGTCAACAACTCGAACTTAATTTTTTTAATTTTTTCTTTCTCATTTTCTCTTTATACATTTTGTTTTACGGTTGAAATCCCATGTTGAAAGAGTTCTATGCTTTCTAATCTAAGTAGATGACTATGAACCTTTTCCCTTATATGTTATGATGATGCAGACTAGTCTTCTGAGTTGCTACTGATATTGTTTGTTTTGACACTTTTTGGTATCACAGTTTAAAAATCTCACTACGGAAGAGTGTTTAACATCTTAAGAAGAGCACCACACTCTACCACTGACATGGGATTGTTTACAATATTTCTTTGGGAAGCCATGAACTCTCGAAGATAAATTTAATATGCATCCTAAATTGGTAAGCCCGATCCCCGTCTCGCCTATTAATAATATGTTCTAAAGTTTGATGTGGGCAGAGTTGGTTTAAGCACTTTTGAAGGTACCTATAGAACTTCCTTATCTGAAAGCAACATGCTCTATACAGCTTTGAGCCCACAACCCACTACAATTAAAGACCAATAAACCTCAAAGCAAACCAACCCAAATATCTCACTTTGAAGGCACTCCGGACATGTTTAAGGAGTTATATATAATATAGACTCACAAGGGTTTTACCATGCTGCCATACCAAGTCAATTGTTAAACAAAATCATACCAAAACAAACACCATCATTAACCACATACCATTACCGGCGACAGGTGGTGTCTTGGTGAGGATGCTGGTGGAGATAAGCAAAAGAGAGAGACACAAGGTTTCACAGGGTTGTTCGCTCCATCTACCTAGTTCTTCTTCTACTTCTTTTTATTTTAATTTTACAATATCGCTTGTACTAGTAATGCGTGCGGACAGGAAAAATCTGAACTTTGGGTTGTGTAACTATCCATGTATGGACAAACCTTGTGTGCCATAACACTTTCCTAATGTTTTTTTCTTCCTAAGATTTCAAGGCACCACTAGTAGCTTTACATAACACATATTTGGTTATGAGCTCATTTTGATATTTAGATTTCCTAAATCAAGAGAGAGATCAAGAGAGAGAGAGAGAGAGGCCAATGGTAAGGGGAGCTAAGGATTGTTGTTGGGGAACTATTATGGTTGGGGAGGTGCCAAGAATAGTAAAGGGAGATGTAAGTTTTGACTTATTATTTTAAAGACCTTCTAAGATTCACAATTTAAGGGACTCAAGTGTAATATATGGAAATATACCAGAATTAAAGAAAAGAAAAAAACGGTGCCTTCTTCTTCCACTCGATCTCTCTTCAAACCGTCTCTCCTAATCTATGTCCGACTTCTTTCAATCTTTTCCGGTCATTAACTACAAAATTCCGGCTAATTCTTTCCTAGTATTTTCTCTAATGAAGAAGACATCAACCAAAATCTTGTGAGTTTTTCTTCCCCTTTTAATTTCTAGGGTTTTTGTAAGTTTTATATTTAGGGTTTTAGTGAGTTTTACATCTAGGGTTTTGCTGAGAATTTGTAATAAGATGATATTAGTTGCTTATTTTTTTTTCCCCTTTTGTTATACTTAAGATTGTTTAGTTAGCTTCAAAACTTGTTATTGCAATATGTTCTTTGATTTGGCTCTGGTACTTAGGCGTTTCGTAAGCTAAATCTTTTATCAAGTACTGTAAACAAATGTAGACTACTACAACATGTTATGCACTTAGAATTTTTATGTTTGTTTTTGCAGAACAAGCGAATTGGTAAACTTTTAGATAATAGGAAAGCTTGTGGTGGCGAAGACACAAACAAACCGATAAGTCCGAAATCGATGAACAAAATGCAAGACACCCTGGAAAGCATATATCAAGATTCTGCTATTACAATGATGAAATCATGGATATGTGGTTCCCTAAGTTGTTTTCACTTTTTTTTTGTCTAATTTCCCTCAACTGGGGGGAAATTTGTTAAAGAAAATATCATAATCATGTGGTTCCCTAGGGAAAACTTATTGTTTTCACCTTAGTTTGCCTAATTTCCCTTAGCTGGGGGGAAATGTTTCAAAAATTTCCCCAGGAAAATATCTGAACGAACCGAATGGTTCTGCCTTTTTTTGGGCAATTTTTTAAAGTTGAAGGAAGAAAGAATAATAAAATTTAACCGAAAATATTTGTCTTGGAATTTCTTACATCTTGAGATAGATCTTCATCTATAATAACATTGTTTGATTGAGTTGGTGGTTGTTGATTCAATTGAAAAATATGTTATTCCTCCATTAAAGAAGCAACATCATAGATATCGTGAGACATAATAAACGTTAGTATCTAATAGAGAAGAGAGTGAACTCGTTGCTTATTAGTAATGGTTCTTGTATTACTTGATTGTGGAGAAGAAAGATAGATATTGTTATTGAAATAATTAGGGTTTAAGGAAGAATAGAAAAGAAAAATTACTATCAAACTTTTTAAAATTTTGAATTATATAATTTTTTCTAATCCATCTATATTTCATTATTTAGTTTCGGATCCAAAAAAATAGTTCCTAATACCAAACTGGTATAGGGAGATGTAGTACAAAAAATTGACTTTGTACTACAGCTCCCCAACAACAATCTCCAACTCCCCTTACCAATCACCGAGAGAGAGAGAGAGAGAGAGAGAGAGAGAGAGAGAGAGAGAGAGAGAGAGAGATGGTGATTGAAAAAGTTGTTGTGGGCAGAAAACTAGTGATTTTTCTTTATTGGTCATATTCTAAAAGAATGGAACAAAGCTACAGGTTTCAGTCCACTTAAAAATCTCTTATCTCAGATCCGATTAAGAGACGATAAGAGGACATAGTTGACCCACCCCAAGCCTACTCTTTGACGAGGACACGTTAGGCCAACGTCACACTCACACACGATGAGATCCCGATACATTCCAAAATGCTCTCCACTTTCTCGGGCTATAGGAAACACTAAGCTTGTTAAATTGCGCTACCTCTTTACATTACATATATATACTAGGGTATGTCCCGTGCCCCAGGGCACGATCAGTTGTATTAATTAAATATGACGAAATTCTATCCCAGTGCTTCCGGAGTCGCCTCGTAAAATTATTTTAGGCGCTCTCTCCAAACATGTGACCCGACTTTCCATACTTAATACTGTTATATTCTGGATACCCTAATTTTCTAGTATTATTTTCTTTTATCAAATTAGTTATTGTTTTGTTGAGAGAGATTTTAGTTTCTCTTTTTTAACCTTTGAAATATCTTTTTTTGATTTTTTTCTTAAATTAGTTATTTTTTTAAGGACACCGTTAATCTTTTTTTCTTAAATAGATTATTTTATTTCTATGAAAAATTATATTTTAAATTTTGAGAAGGACTTCTGGACAATATCCCGTGCTTTTAGAGTCCCCAAATAATATTGCTATTCTGGATACCCTAATTTTTTGGTATTATTTTCTTTTGTTTCATTTTCTTAAATTAGTTATTATTTTATTGAGAGATTTTAATTTTTTTTTAACTATTGAAATATCTTTGCTTTCATTTTTTCTTTAATTAGTTATTTTTTCCTAATGACACGGTTATTTTTTTCTTCAAGTAAGTAATTTTCTTTCTACGAAGGACTGTATTTAAAATTTTAAGAAGGGTTTCTAGACAATAACCCTTATTAAAAAAAGATGTTTGTCCCAGTCATCGTTTTCCTTAAATTGGTTATTTTATTTCTAAGAAGGAAAGGATTATTGTTTTTTAAATAGGTAACTTTATCTCTACGAAGGACTATATTTTAAATTTTAAGAAGGACTTCCAGACAATATACATAATTAAATAAGGATGTTTGTCCCAGTCATCGTTTTCCCTTCTGTTTTCCCTTCTGTTTTATATCTATTATATAAAACAGAAGGGAAAACGATGACTGGGACAAACATCCTTATTTAATTATGTATATTGTCTGGAAGTCCTTCTTAAAATTTAAAATATAGTCCTTCGTAGAGATAAAGTTACCTATTTAAAAAACAATAATCCTTTCCTTCTTAGAAATAAAATAACTAATTTAAGAAGAAAAAAAATAAAAAATAAATTTCAAGGATTAAAAGAAGAAATTAAAATCTCTCTCTCTCTCAATAAAATAATAATTAATTTAAGAGAAAAGAAACAAAAAAATAATACAAAAAATAATAACTAATAAAATTCTCTCTCTCTCTCAATAAAATATAACAATAAATATCGTAATATTTGATTGATACAAGTGTCCGTGCCCTAGGGCACGAGATATACCCTAGTATATATATAACAGATATGAATGTTACCGTTATTTAGTGCATTAAATTTATGTGTTATACAAGTGAAAGCTAGAATACAAATAAGGTGATACTAAGAATAGTAAAATGTTGACATGTCGTCAAATCACAAAAATATCAATGTATTATTTTTACTTTTTTGATAGACAACCTTGGCTCACCAAACAGTGTGTTTCTCTCACCCATTCATTGGCGTATGTGATCATTGCAAAAGTTATGACCCTAGGCTGAAGAATCATTTCTCTTATTTGTATTACGGAGTAGTTCGGAGATAACTTCCAAAACGTATCTTATGCCAAAATCTTTTATTTTGGGTTATCATCTAATATAGTAAATACCTTTATTCAAGGTTGAGTTTGGACATATGTGAAAAGAACAATTCAAATGTCTGAATTTGGGTCGAAAAGAGATTATCTGAGAAATAGAGTAAGCTCGCAGGTAGAGGGTCGACCAATGATGCTTTTCATTTTTTTGTTGAAATCGACTCTTCTCTTCCTGACAGGTATGCCTTCGACAGTAGACGGAGTAAAGAGTCGAGAGAAAGAAAAGCACAGAGAAGTTCTAAAAAAGATGACAAATCAAAGTCTGAGGGCTATACTTGTTAGGTGGACAATTATGGAGCCAAAATTTCAAATTATTCTCGAAATGGGGGGCAAAGTGTAATTGGCATTAATTTTTAAAGATAGAAGTACGTAAACATTACTTTTATGTCCCTAATTATTACCTAGTTGTGAGTTGACTCATAGTCTTTGTTAGGGTTGGACCCACGTAGACTAGATAGGTGGCTTGAAGACCAAACACCTGGCTCCTCCTTGACTTTTAAGTCCTAAATTTGGACCAATAAACCACTAACATATTGCCACGTGGATTCCACTTTGTTTGTGTTTATGCGATGCCAAAACGAGACAAACACGAGCCTTGTCGTTGAAAACGCCACATTAACCACCATCCGTTAAATTCGGACCAACTAAAACTAAATCTCATTTGACGCCGTTAAATTCGCACTAATCAGAACGAACTCTTGTTTGACGCCGTTACAATTCGTCAAAGTCTAGTCAGCAATTAAGAAAATATATAAATGACGTGGCATCCTTAGTGGTAAACTAGGGCTTGAGGTGGTCCTCATATTAACGTATGCTGTAAATGAAATGGAACAAGATTCCCACGCCAATGGAAATTTAGACTGTAAAGAAACACATGGTCCAGTTAAATTAATTTAAATTCCCAAAATACCCAAACTTTTTATAAGTTAAAAGGCGGAAGTCAGATCGGTAAAGAGTACGTGAGACATACATGTTGTCGTGCAATCAAACTAAAATATTGAAGCATAAACATAAGAACATGTCGAAAATTTTTCTATTCAGAATCGCAATTGTAACTTATAATAAATGAAACATGATAGATTTTCTTTTTTGCGTTTAATTTCTGAAGAACATTATGTTGTTGATGGAGTTCTATGATAATAATAATTTTATTCACGTCTTACTCAAGTTTCGTAAAAGGCTATGTTACATAATATTGTGAACTAATTCAGTAGTAAGAGTTCACCTAATTTATACTTCACAAAGGCCATAATCGCGTAGTGGGAGGAGATATACACCTTGGCCTTTTGCTATTGGAAATAAAGATTGGAGATACAATTGATACTGGTAATAAAGATTGTGATTGGAAATAAGTGATCTAAAAATATTTTAAAATGTTTAAGGAGAACAATAAATCAATTTTATACTAGAAATAAAATATAAGTAGAAATTAGAAAGGTCAATATGGTCATTTAA
>BEHA01050397.1:390835-402089 GCA_002897215.1 Eschscholzia californica subsp. californica | reverse complement strand
ATCTCATACTACTATAACATATCTATAAGGGGTAAATTGGTCAATAGCTTCCAACTGTTGACCAAATCTTGGTTTAGTCTCTAGTTTTGCCTAATACACTCTTTGGCCCCTAAATTGCCGGTACGTTAGTGGTATGTTATGTCTTTTTTCTAGTTTGACTTCGGTTGTCTTTACTTAAAGAGATAGAAAGAAGCCGAGTCGTTTGAAGGAAGGTACTCGTTGCAAATGTTGTATACTAGTAGAGTATAGAGTCTCATGTAAAGTGTGAACTTAAAATTTGTTTATAAGGACCTCCAAGAACGGAGGGTTTCGAGCAGGAGTCAATCACTTGGGGCTACTGCTTGGAGCATCAATAATTTTAAAAGAGACCCTCTATTGATGAAGGTCTATTGAAAAGAGAAAATGAGAGAGACTAATGGAAGAGGCGAGAAGAAGTGAGAGCGAGAAACTAACGCAAGGGTAAAACCGGAAAGAGAAAAAAGACTTAAACAATCTACGGATAGAATCTTTATTTTCCGGAGCCAAAACTCTTTGTCGAAAAAAATGTAGAGACCAAATAGTTTGTTGTTTAAAGTTAAGACTACTCGAAGACTTACTATTATGAGAGTCATACCGAGCTAAATACGAAGCATCTTATCGCCTAAAACTATAAGTATCGATTAATATCAAGGCTTTGTATCAATATCGATTAGTATCAAAGCTTTGCATCTTTGTTGATTCATATCCATTTCTATTGACTATAATGATTTTGATAATGCAGAGCTCTTCATGAGAAGGATCCTAATTCAAAAGGTCTAACAAGAATGCAATTCTTCCTCATTTTCATGGGAGCAAGCTTTGCTTACTACTCATTCCCTGGTTATCTTTTCCCAATGTTAACATTCTTCTCTTGGGTATGTTGGATATGGCCTCATAGCATCACAGCCCAACAGATTGGTTCTGGTTATAATGGGCTTGGTGTGGGTGCTTTCACGCTTGACTGGGCCGGCATCTCAGCCTACCATGGCAGCCCTCTTGTCACGCCTTTTTCTTCAATCCTTAATATTGCAGTCGGTTTCGTCATGTTCATTTACATCATTGTCCCTCTTTGTTATTGGAAGTTTAATACCTTTGATGCTCGAAAATTTCCAATATTTTCAAATCAGCTTTTCTCTTCTAATGGTCATACTTATGACACCACCAAGATCCTCACCCCAGACTATGATCTCAATGTTGCTGCATATGATAGTTATGGGAAGTTATATCTCAGCCCGTTATTCGCTCTTTCAATTGGGTCGGGCTTTGCAAGATTTACGGCAACCCTCACTCATGTTGCACTCTTTAATGGCAGGTATAACATTTTCCGACCCTCAATCGAACATTTTGGGAGCTACAGAGAGTGGGTTTATGATATATTTATGTAGTTTTTAATACAGTTTTCGATTTTGCAGTGATATTTTGAGACAGAGTAGGACAGCAATGAAGAATGTGAAATTGGACATTCATGCTAAGTTGATGAAAAGTTATAAAGAAGTTCCACAATGGTGGTATCTTATTCTCTTAGGAGGTAGCATTGCCTTATCTCTGTTAATGTCGTTCGTTTGGAAGAAAGACGTGCAACTTCCATGGTGGGGAATGCTTTTCGCTTTCGTATTGGCTTGGGTCGTAACCCTCCCCATTGGAGTCATCCAAGCAACTACAAACCAAGTAATGTATTTTTAAACATATTCTTTTGATATACATATATATATATATATATATTTATATATATATATATATATATTTATATATAGGGTTTAGGGTTATATACTAATTAGTTGAATTATCGATATGGTTATGTTGCAGCAACCAGGATATGACATTATAGCACAATTCATATTCGGCTATATCCTACCAGGAAAACCGATCGCCAATCTTCTTTTCAAGATCTATGGGCGAATAAGTACTGTTCATGCACTCTCGTTCTTGGCCGATCTTAAACTTGGTCACTACATGAAAATCCCACCTAGATGTATGTACACAGCTCAGGTATGAATATCGAAAAACTTGTAATAGTTTAACTTATAGTATAAGAGATTAAGTTCAAAGATTATTCATTCAAGTCTATTTTTTTGAAGCTTGCCGGGACATTACTAGCGGGTATTGTCAACCTTGCAGTTGCATGGTGGATGCTAGGAAGTATTGAAAACATATGCGACGTTGATGCTCTTCATCCAGACAGCCCGTGGACTTGCCCGAAGTACCGAGTCACTTTTGATGCTTCTGTTATATGGGGCCTGATTGGGCCACGAAGACTATTTGGGCCAGGTGGTTTATACCGAAACTTGGTATGGTTGTTCCTGGTCGGAGCTTTTTTGCCCGTACCTGTTTGGGTAATGAGCAAAATTTACCCGGAAAAGAAATGGATTCCCTTGATAAACATACCGGTTATATCTTACGGGTTCGCTGGAATGCCTCCTGCTAGACCAACTAACATAGCTAGTTGGCTTCTCACAGGAACCATATTCAACTATTTCGTTTTCAGGTACAAGAAAGGTTGGTGGCAGAAATATAACTACGTTTTATCAGCAGCATTAGATGCCGGTACAGCATTTATGGGCGTATTATTGTTTTTCGCTCTTCAGAATGAAGGTCGGGATTTGAAGTGGTGGGGTACTCAGCTTGATCACTGTCCTTTAGCTACTTGCCCGACCGAACCTGGTATTTCAGTCAAAGGATGCCCCGTCTTTTAGTAACTAGATCTAATATTGATAAAGACATGGAAGCCATGAAAATGATCGAAATGTTAAACTGAAGGTTTTCGAGCTGGTCATTGCCAGTCATGCTGTAATATTTTTTGCTTCGAAGTTGTTTTCACATATAAAACGCCTTAATCACCTGTAATTTCGATAACTGCTATTTTGCTGCAGTCATATTTCAAGTGTTTTTTTTAGTATTCAAGAGTCTCTGTAATTTTGTGGTAGGAATGAAATCTAACTTGTTTGCTGCATTTTGTCCATGATCGAGTAAAGTAATTTTCAACTAGTATCAAATTTCTACTAAATAAGCTTCTATAAAAGCGTTTGATTCACAAAATCTGCCTGTGGGGGTTTACCCACTTCTCTATTTAACTAGTCATGGACTCGGTAAATTTGTAGTAATATATATATATATAGTAAGTAAATACTGAAGACTCTGGACATAAGGGATTTTGTTGTTCTACCTCTGCACCGACTTGTACAGAACGACTGTGACATACTTGGATTGAAAACGGTGTGTTGAACCAAGAGCAACCACAGGCTGCCCGGTATTTCCTCTCTGCATATAAAGATGGTTAAGTACGACGTTGGGAGGTCTAGGTAGAGAAGATTGGGTTTCTGTAGCGGATGATGAAGATGATGGCAAATTGAGTAGTGTCATTTGTAGGTGTGGTGGTGCTAATGGTGGCTCCTTGGAGAAATCCTCTACAAGTATATTGTTGTAGCTTGAATCTGGTGATGGAGGAGGTTCAAAATGAGCAAGACTTTTTAAGTTGTCTGGTACATAGTCCTGCAAAATACATCAATCTTTGTAACAACCCGAACTTCAACCAGTGGGTCTGTCAATCTAAGCAAGTGAAGCTAGAGTTCAAGTAAAAAAAATTTAATCTTTATGTTGCTTTTGCAGATCCACATTATAGGGAAGACTGTCGGATTTGAGTCTCATATATCAATAGCCGGAGCATGCCCGTGCCTACTTGTGGGACAAGAGGCATGAGAATCTTGAACTCGTGATTCTTTTAAGCTTGCGATGAACAAACCATTCGCGAAGAAGGCGATAAACCTTATCAAGGAAATAGCTTGAGATTCATCTCAAGTCTATGGCCAAGATTAATTAGAGAAGAAAATGAAGAAATGATCATGTATGTATGTTTCAAATACTTCAAAGTGGGGTATAGTTGATTTATACCTTCAAGTCTAAATTATTGAGAGTATTCCCCATATCGTCGTGAACAATTGGCAAATCAGGAGCATACCTCCATTGTCCATCAACAAGAAACTTATACTGATAAACACCCGACGGTAGCACCATCATAATGTTGAAATCTGTACCTGATCTCTGCAATCGCTTCCTGTGCAATATAGGGAAAGATTAGAAAACAAAACATACAACAAGAATAGTGTCTACATTTTAGTACCTTGTGTTCCAGTTATCCCATGTTCCTTCTACATAAATCTCCCTACCACCATGAATCCAAGTAATCATAGTCGGTATCCCTTCTTCATAATTTTCTTCATAATAGGCCATAGTTTCCTGCCATGGATGATTTGGAATGATCACATTATCTGGTCTCTGAAATGGAACCATGGGTACCTGAGAGGAATAGAAAAAAAAAAAAACAGAGTTTAGCCTTGAAACCTTGAAGAGAAGGTAATATATACTGTATATAAAGTGATTTAGATGCTCTGTACTTTCTAGATATAATTTTCTTTATGAGATATCATTATATCTTATAGGAATAAAAACCATAACAATGATGCGATTAGCGAAAGGAAAACGATAAAAAATTTGGGTCGATTCTCATTCGCCTTGTAAGAGATGCTTATGTTGGTTTAAAAATAAGTGGTGGGTTCTCCACTAAAGAACTTAATATTAAAGATTGCAATCTTGAAATGCATTGCAGAAACCCTAGTTTTAACTAGCTAGTTGCAACAACATGACATTGGAATAGAGAGATCTTTCTAACTCCATTACAAAATCTCTTAAAACACACAAAAACTAGTTTATGGATTTAATCGAACAACTAATGAGTGCCAAAAATAGTATTTTCTCAGTTCATCAAACCACTACTAACAATTCTTAACCCCCAAATTTAAAATATATTTATCTGAAAAAATTATACCCATAAAACAGAACTAATTAGCAAAAACCAAATCAAACACATAAGAGGATTAGCTTAAACACACCCATACTATTATACATATATATATATAGAGAGAGAGAAAGAGAGATTTGAAACAAATAATGAAGGAATGAGAAAACCTGAGGAGTGAACATCCTAGCTTCTGTGGGGATGAACTGAGGAGGAGGAGGAGGGGGAGGCTGATGATCCATCAACTGTGAAGGTCCTCCATGTTCATGGTAGCTATGAGCTACTTCCATATGGTCTAAACCCTGGTTTTCTTCCTCCTCAAAGTCAAGTTCAGATTGGTGGTTACCCCCATCTTCTTTAACACTACTAGCATTACCCATCACAAAGAAGAAGATGAAGAAGATGAAGAAGATGAAGAAGAAGAGGATGAAATGAAAAACCCAAGTTAAGTTTAGAATGAGCTGAACTTGTTGTTATTGATGAAATCCATTCTCCTATTCAATACCATTTATAATGGAGGAGTAGAAAACCCACTTACCCACCTCCCAAAAACCTCATAAAAGATGAATTAAAATCGATCTACTCACAAATTCATAACTTTGCAGTGATTTCAAAAATGAATGATAAGAATACCCAAACATATTTAAAGTGAAGATTGATAATTTTTTGCAGGTGTGGTGAAAGGAACTTCTTTTTTTTCTTTGTCTTCTTTCTCAACTTTCTCTCTCTACTTTTATTCTTCTTTTGCTTTTTTCTTGTTGCAGAGAAACATCACTTATACCAAAAAAAAGTTTTTTATTCTCCAATTAGTTGGGAAGATACTATTGGTCACCATAACTTGTTATTTAAAGCCCTTAAAAAGAGTATTTCTAGCCTTGTCATTCATTCCACCACCATTTTTATTTTTTCAAAATTTCTTTCCTTGGATACCCCCCCTTTCTCTTCCTCAACTTCACTATCTCTAGTATTCTTCATTTTGATTTTCATTTAGGGGTCAAAATTTGGTTATTTATATCACTGTTAAATTGTACAAGTGATTTGTCAAAAGTATGATCTAAGGGTCCTTTTGTTACCTAGGGAAATAGAGTTGAGAAAGTCATTCTTGCAGGAAAGTTGATTTTCTTCGGTTTTGATTGGGTCAAAAGAGCGAGAAAAATCTATTTCTCGTGGTAAAATAAAGTAGGAAAAAAACGTTATACTGAAAATCCATTTCTCGTGGTTAAGAAAATTGATTTTCCATCTTACCTTTTCCTACGTAACAAATGGACCTAAATGGAAAACTTTCTTTTCAAATTTTGATCTACAAACTACTTTAATCTACAAATTACATTACCAACGACATTGATAGACATATTTGCATACCCGATTGACTAGTTCTGTCACAACTCAAATAAGTTGAATTAGTGTTTCATTGGTTGCGAAAGAGGCCTGATAGTCACTTTGTAAGTAATAGAAAACTTTATCTCGATCCAAGACTACGTAGGGGAAACGAAGACTCGTGATAAAACCCACAAGTAGAATTTAAGCTCAAATTTACATAAGTTTTCATGTCCATATGGAATGCAATAGATTGTTGTAGTTACTCCACCTTTAGTTGTGAGGGAAGGAAGATCACTTTATAATTGAGATGGTACACTTTACCTCTTAATTAGTTAGTTTTTGTGGTGAGAGATATCCATTGTCATTTGGGAGCACGCCCCACAATAAGCCATATAGCCAATATTATTGAATAACTACAAATATATAGGACAGGTTATTTTGTTTTATAACTATCATTTTCTCAACATTAGTATAACCCATAAAAATTATGGAATTTTGATCTACAAACTACATTACCAAAGGGACCCTAAATGAAGAACCTTCTTCTCGAATCTTGATCTACAAACTACAACACCGTCGACCGTGATAGAGATATTCGCACACCCAATTGACTAGTTGGGTACGACTCAAATAAGCTGAAATTAGTGTTACATTGGTTGCGGAAGAGGTCAGATAGTCACTTTGTAAGTAAGGGAAACCTTTAAATCGATCCAAGACTATGTAGGGGCAACGAAGACTCGCGATAATACACACAAGTAGAGTCAATGATCAAATTTACACAAGTTTTTCACGTTCCATTGTAGAGGCAACTTATGGTCGTGCCCAATATGGAATGCAATATTGTTGGAGTTAGTGCAGCGTTACTTGTGAGGAAACGAAGATCACTTTATAAGTGTGACGATACACTTTACATCTTGAGTTAGCTTTTGTGGTCACAGATACCCATTGTCATTTGGGAGCACGCCCACAATAAGCCATATAGCAAATATTATTGAATAACTAAAAATATATACTTTTAAAAAAAAAAAGAAACTAAAAATATATAGGAAAGGTTATTTTGTTTTATAACTATCATTTTCTCAACATTATATAACCCATAGAAATTATGGAATTAGGTCCTCTTTTTTAACAAGGGAGATTAAAGAATTGCTTTTTTGTAACTCTTGCTTCTTTTTGTTAATACAACCACAATTATTGGTCATGGAACTTTGCTTTGTAATCTGTTTTAGAACCTAGTTTTAGGGTTAGGGTTTAAGATTACCACACAAATTTTTGTTTTTATATTCCTATGACCCAAGGAACCTGTTTTTTATACATGATTAAGGAATTGATTCCAAAAACCATAGGTCCATAGCCATAGGTAATATTTTATGACTAGGAAAATGCTTTGCTTTTTCGAAAATGTATTCCTTATTGTGATGTTTCAGCTGAAATAGAAAAATATTAAATCTGTGTCTTTTTTAAAAATTAATCACTTTTTTCAATTTATAAACAAAAATCATATGAAGTAAATTACAAAACCCAAAAATCATATCTTGATGCAAATATGTCGTCCTAATACAAAATTTTAATAGATTATTTAGAGTTGTTCAACTTCATCACATGATGAAATTCCTTTGTCGGAATTTCTCCATATTATAGATAAAATAAGATACATTTGATGAAATTATTAAATGTTATGTTTATTTCAAGGGGGCCTTAGAAATCTTTTGTCCAAACACACACTTTTTTATATTCAAAATTTTGTTCGTAATTAAATTTTATTTTAATACATTTAAATTAAATGTAATCACTTTCCTTTTCTTTTGCAATGTCGCAAAAACATCCGAGTTGTTTTTTAAATAATTACGCTATTAAGAGATAACCCTAAATTCTGAATGCCTTTCTTATTGATCGTTAATTAATCTTTATGAATGTGGAGTATGCAATAAGATTTGATGTCACTTCAACTAAGTTAGTCAAAAAGAAAAAGAGAACTCTTCCAGACGAACATCTTTTGTAAGATCAGTTGAATTATTAACTCAGAATTTTCAAGTAGACAACTAAATTTTGTTTGTTGTTTTCTATCGTCGTCTTGTTTCTTAGTTATTTGTTCTTATTCATTATAAAACTATCTGTCATAAATTGAATTAATTCTTTACTTATTTCATAAGCAGTAATTTAAATGGGTGGCTAGAGAGACTGAACTATTATGGGTAATTTTGGTTACTTAGTCGGTGCAAATAAATTTCATAGAGTTGGTATTAAAAGGAAAACAAAACAAAATAGACCATAATTGATGGCATCTTAATGATGAAAAAGACTTAGAATGATGAAAAATGAACCAAAGGTAACATCAATGACCCCATTCTCATTAATAAAACTGCTAAATTACTTATTTTATTCTATTCTAATTATATTGATTAATTTTTATTATTATTCTAATTGATTTCCCCTTTAATGGGAAAAAATTCACCAAGAAAATTGTCTAATATTGAAAATTATAACCCGAAAAACAAAAGAAGGGATAATAAATGGAAAAAAAGAAGAGGAAGAGTAAAAATAGTGGTACCACAATAGAGAAAGAAATATGGTAGTGGGAATCTTTTTCTACATTTTATGTCCTAGAATTAATGAGGAAAGGCAAAAGTAGACAAATCTTTGAGAAGCAATTCTTTCCCTTTATGTCAGTTGTTTTGTGGGGACAAATTTGTCTTAAGCATCTTTCAAAATTTTATTTCCTCATTAAAAAAAAAAGACCAGCGCTTTGGGGAAATCAAAATAGTTTCCGGGGTGTGAAGACTTTGTAAAAAACTAGTCAAATTTAGTTGACCTGTATATTTTCCAAATGTCAGGGGGAAAGCAAACTTTTTGACCATTTCTTCTCCATTCCAGCAAGGGTTGTCGGAATCCGGCCACCACTATCATCACCGAAATCCTCCCACCCCCATCATCACCAAAATTTGGTCACCGCCATCATCACCAAAATCCGACCACCGCCATCTTCACCAAAATCCGACCACCACCTCTCTCTTTATCGATCTCACTGCCTTACTATATCTCGTTCTCTCTATCATTGGATCTCGTTTTCTCCGATCACCAAACCCTAATATTCAGTTTCGCTCTCATTCTCCCTAAACTCGCTCTCTCTCCCTCGACCCCTCTCTCTCTTACCATCTCTCTCTCTCTCTCTCTCTCTCTCGTACACAGTTCCGGCGAAGGAAGCTCTTTCTACGCCGGAACAAGACCTCGAGGAGAGTTTCACCAAACCCTCCTCGAGGTCTTGTTCCAACGAAGGAAGAGCTTCCTTCATCGGAACTGTGTATGAGAGAGGGAGAGATGGTAAGAGAGAGAGGGGCCAAGGGAGAGAGAGATACCCTTAGAACTAAGAGAAAGAAGGAGAGAGAGAGATCGATATTTAGGGTTAGGATTTGTATTTGAAGGTCTAAGGGAGAGAGACAAACAATTAGAGAGAGAGAAGGGAGAGGAGGAAGAAAATGGTGGTGGTTGTGGCCGGAGATGGTGGTCGGAAATGGTGGTTGGAGTTGAAGATGATGAAGAAGAAGAAGAGGAAGAAGCAATGTTTAATTTCCTTTTAAAATTTGTTTCCCCGCAAAATTTCTAAAATTTCACATATTCCCTTTAAAATTTCATACCCCGAAAACTATTTTGCTTTCCCCAAAGCGCTGGCCTAAAAAAATATCGATAAAAATAATAGTTGTCGTACCCAGACTGCAACATAGGAAATTTATCTGTGATTTAACTATAGAGAATAATATTTAAGGTTATTAAAGAAGAGATAATTTTGTTCGTGGCAATAAATAGCTTGAATCTCGATTACAAAATTGTGTGGGTTTAACTTTTCACCTCTCTTAAATCTATTACCTACATTAATCTCTCCATCATATCATCATATCATAATTGAAATCAACCAAAATCTATCTCTCTCAGATATAAGGGGAAATTAAGTCGTCACTTAGGATTCGAACTGATCTGTTTTTCTCGTTCGACCGTTGGAACTGATCCCAACTCTTTTTTTTTTTCGATTGAGTAGTATCACAGAACAGTCTCTTCATGCAGTGATTAGACATTCACTTCGAAATCTCGAAGATCACAAATTCAATTCTCGTTAGAAGTAAAAAAAAACTATGATTTAGTGAAATTGTGTTTTGAAAGACATAAATAATAATCTTCACGATAGTTTTGTGGTATGTACCAGTATATTACATTGTTATGATATATCAAATATATGATTGTCATGTGCATATGCTTTTTTTTTTTTTGTTAAGGAGTCATGTGCATATGCTGATCTTCTGAGCAAAAAAGAAACCTTAATTAGTCAAGTGATTCTAAGAAATTATATTTGATCCAAAACTTAAAAAGGAAGATCTAACGGCTGTAACCTCATGGTAAAGCAAATTAGGGAGGGTAGATGTCATTTCAAGTTTGTACGAAAGAAATCCAACGGCCAAGAAGCAAAGGTGTGAGGTAACACAAGGCAGAGGAGGGTCATGCCCTTTTGGTTTGTGTTGGGTGGTTATATGTCAAGATCAAGTTGAGGGAGATGGGCCGAAAGAAGAGAATCCGTTGGAGTCACATTAGCTAGGCCCACCATTCAAGGGTAAACTTGGAAAACTAAAATAAGAAGTAGGTATTGTGGTGGTGGGGTCATTTCTCTTGATGTTAACACATTCTAATTACTGAGACTCATTTGATTAGTGTATTTATTCAAGATATATACATGCCATATATTCTTTTGGATATATACATACTATACTATATTGAACATAATGGTTCTTAAAACCCACATTAAAGAAAAAACAAAATTTTATAACCTTAAAATTACTTCAGTACAATTTTTATATAGGTAGTTTTGCTTTAAATATTGAATAGACAATTGAGATCTTCAAGAAAAATCTCAAATCTCAAATTCTTTCTTGAGACATTTTAGAATGAAATGTTGTCACATCATCTTAAGAGTCAAACTGAATTTTATTTTGGATAGACATTTTATAACAAACTCAAAAAATCATAAGTGACGCTTAGAGTTTTCCAATTTGAGTTTTGCATTGAAAATGCTATTAGGCCCCCTCGCCTCACACAAAGTGTGTAATTGTAAAGATGGATTATTATCTGCCACCACTT
>BEHA01050397.1:351507-363975 GCA_002897215.1 Eschscholzia californica subsp. californica | reverse complement strand
TGAATGACAAGGCATTATCAAGAACAAGACGAATGTCAAATTGGACTGCCTCAAGAACAAGCCTTCCTGCTTCTATCTTAGCGAGATCAAGGACATCGTTTATTAGTGCTAGTAGACACTCCCCACTATCACAGTACTTAGTGCACCATCCAGCAACATCTGCAACATACCTGCAAAATTTAACCTTTTTTTCTATTAGAGAAGTTATACAAAATACAAACACGTAAATATAATAACAGAAGACACAAAGAATAGATATCAAGAACATTCTCACAGACCTCGAATGCCGATGATTGGTGTCCTAATTTCATGAGAAACAGTAGCAAGGATCTAGAATAGAGAAAAAATAACAAATATAATACGAAAAACACTAAGTAAACAAGTAAGTCGAGCATAGAATTCGACCTGTGATTTAGACAAATCGGCTGCTTCCGCGCGGAGTTTGAGCACCATAGCCTCATGGTACTCATTTTCAATTTTGGCTATTTTGTTTATAGCTACAAGCCATATATAGCTTACAAGGAACGTAATCACTAAGATCACAAAAGATGCAATTGTCGCCAACACAGGAAACAGAGGTTTCTCCTTAAAACTGCAATAAGAACCAAGAATCCATTAGTCCAATTCATGTTTGATAGTTCTTACCCTTTACAAAAAGTTGCCATAGAATATAATGTAGTAATATATACTCATAATCTACCTGCAACGCATTTCATGCTTTCGAATTAGATCACCGAAATCAAGTTTGCTAACATGACAATCACCCGTATCAGTATCATTAGGACCATACATGTTGATAGATTCCGAACTACTTGGTATGTCATAGACATTTACAAATATTGCTTCTGTGCTAGTAAGTTGTTGCATGAGATTGTCAATCATTGAGGAAATGTCAAAAGATGCTCCAAGATATCTGTTCGATAAAAAATGTTGTTAGACATTCTTCAAATATAAGCCCCTATATGACCATAAATTAGTTTCACGACTAACCCTTCCGTTGCTGCAATTCGTTGCTCCACTGTAGCATCTGCAGGGAGGTTACGGTCATAGACAGCATACGTGAGAATCACACCGAGGTGATTAGATTTTAAAAGTGGAAATGGAGAGGTTAGGACTCCCATTCCTGAAGCTCTTGCGCGCAAGACGTTCTCGCGGTCTTCCTGCATAATGAGAATCAAAACGAGTTAACTTGCTAAGGGGAGGAATATGGGTTGTTGGTCAGGGGAAAAAAATCAAATGAACAACTATTTAAAGGGTCAAATTAGGGTGGACACTATTGCCCACCGACAACAGAAGGAGATACCCTTGGTGAGCGCTTAGCAGTTGTGCCTCCAGATGTTAATGCAACTTTTGTACTGGTCCTCCTACGCTTTGTCCCATTACTCAACTAACAAAATATAAAAACGAACAAGTATATGAGACATCACAACAAAAGAAAAAGTGAGAGCATCTTGATATAATCTCTAGAGCTTGGACCATGCGAACAAACCTGCTCCTTGTCTGCTACTAGGATATCAGTCCTTGCACGAGGAGCCGCCAAAAACTCCAGAAGCTCCGTCACAATCTCTTCCTGCATATTGGAGGTACCGTTTCTGGATTAAAACTCCTCTGGATTTTGCAAGAATAACTTGAACTGATTAGAAAACTTAATCATCGTCACTAGCAATATTTCAAGATACCAATCAATACATGTACTGTGACGTGATCAACTAACCTTTCTTGATGTAGCCTTTGCCACACGTATGTCCAGAACATCACAAAACTCCAAAACAGCTTTTCTTTAACATACTTGTCTAGTTTCTCTTTGATCTTACTTTTTTGCTTTTCCTGCAACAATCCAGTGAATGTATTAGGAGATGCTGTATGTAATTAACAATATTACGTCATTATATCAGATTGACAAATCAATTGGACACCACAAGAAGCAAGGATGACACTTGAGTGGTCGAACATGAACTTCTTTTTTACCTCATTCTCATGCCACGCAAAGCCAGAAAACTGGGAAAGGTTATTCTTGAATTCCTGCAAGAACATGTCAATTTTGATGTTTACATGGTTTGGGTGTATATACCACCCGGCCGAACCACCACGCCACTTCAAGTTCTACGTTAATTATGACAAAGTTTGAGCTTTGCAAAACCACCCACTAACCAAAATTAGGCTCCAATAAAGGCGTTAAGGCCCCCATAAACCCATCAAAATGAAAAAGCAACGACTAATCAATTCCAATTCTAGGTTTTTGAAACTCTTCCAAGAACAAATTTTGAAATCTATTTGAAAAATTCTTGAATCCCATTCAAAATCAATCAAATTCTTATGTTTAAAACTCTTTTAAACATAACTATCAACTTAATCAAGCATGGATTAGTCCGAAATTCAATCAAATTGAGTTTTTAAAACACTTTCAATCATCAATTTGATTCTCAATTTGAAAATTTATTGAATCCCATTCAATAATATCAAATTATGAGTTTAAAATACTTTTAAAACACTTTTAAAATACTTTTATAAACTCAATTTTCAAACTATCAAGCATATCAAATATGAATTAGTTCGATTCTTAGCAAAAACTAGTTAATTGCAAGAGGCTCTGCCGCCACTGTAGGGATTTATACCCTTATACTAGTGTTTATAGCTGATCATGGGTTATTATTGATAGTTCTATTTGTCTAATTTGGGGTTTTTTTTAGAGTTCATATTATTTATGGTTAATCTTGTGAAAGCTATCAAGGCCCATCATGTTGTGTTACTAGTCAAGAACTTAAAGCAGATGAAAGCTATCAAGGTCACCTAGACGAGTCTTCGAGTGCCAAAATAGTCAAGAAGTGCAAAAATAGACTGGTTTTTTCTACTCCTCAGTCAACAAGAAGACTAACGAAGATGTCATCTGATTCATTTACTACAAAGGCAAGTCATGAAACGTCGAATGGCAAGTATCGAAGAACAGAAGTTGGTAATCGTGTAGTTGTAGCAGCAAGTGGTCTCAAGGTCTCGACGGGTAAAAGCAAACCAGAAATCATCTTTGGGGATTCACTTGTCAGAAATATCGCCTTTGAAGTCAGCGACGGTGACTAAAAGGGCCGATGATTTAGATTTAGAGCTGTTGAGGTAAAAGAACTGGGTACACTGCCCGTCCTCTGAAATGTTTACCAAGATAATGTTTGGAGTTGATGTAGAGTTTGTGAAGGAGGAAGAACCAAAACCATGTTTCTTGTAGAAAGTTATTTGTCAATTTCACAGACAATGATTAGCTTGAAATGGCTTATCAGATCTTCCTCTCCGACCACCCTCGCCATTTATTAATCTTTGTTGGTGTTATGAATTATGCCGATATCTTTCATTTATATTCCAGTAGATGCTAATTATATGTAGAAAAGTTTGTATCATAAATATCGGATATCCGGCCAGGCTATAACTGTCAACAAACTAATCAAGGTCAGATTTTGCCAACTATATTTATTCTAATAGCATTAAACTTATTGGGGACAGTTATCGCCTGGCAAGGGCGCTGATAGCAATTATTGTGGGTCTTATTTGCGCCCATGAACGTCTCCACCCAAAGTTGGACACCGTCTGTCGCTCTCAATCGGGTTGGGCTTGGGTACCAATAGAAGTCTCATGAGGCAGTACGGACATGAAGTGTTTCGGACGGGTTCAGGTTGGGTAAGAGAGAAATTTTTTTGCACAAGGTCACCATGGACCTTCCTATAAAGGAGTATATGGAGCCCCATCTGGGATCTGGTCGGGTTGGCATTGCACGCTATCGACTTCCAGTCATACCATTTTCTTATTGGACTCGAACGTTTTCTTTTTCTCATTGGATTCGAGCGTTCTCGACTGAGAACAGGGCTTATGGATCGTAAACTTTTCTTTTTCTCTCTGCACTGATGGTGAAATTTTGTTTAAAAAACTCGTTGTGGCTTTGTGGGCTGGAAAAAAAGCTGAAAATTTTTGGAGGATTAAAAGAAACAAAAAGTCTTACCATTTTCAGGTATAGACAAGAAAGAAGATAAATTCAAACTTTTTTCCACTGGATTTATATATAAAAATCAAGTCTTTTTCTCCCAAATCGTGTTTACATTGAATCATACATATTTCTTGGGTATTCTTCATTTTTATTCTCCATCTTAGTTTTGATTCTCATGAATATGTTATCTTATGCTTGGTGAGGTGGTTTACCTTATCGGACATAGGTAGTTGTGTGATAATATCTGACATCACAAGCCTTAGCAGTTATCAATATTGGTCGCTCTCCACGAGCCCCACACAGAAGGCCTTGACACTTACTAAGCTTGAGCATTCACCTGTACCCTAGGCTCCGGACGCTCTCGCCACTGATGTGGGACTATCACAGGTTATATATGGATTGCATTTAAAGCTTCTTGTTTTGTAGAATATCATGCATCTAGATTGTGGTGAACAAAGTCCATATTTCTGATTCTTCTTCGGTTAATTTGAATGAGTTGTAAATGGATTGAATTTTATTTGGATTTCTTGTTGATATCTCCCGACAAATCTATATGACTCTGAGTATTCATGAACATGAGGTGAAATACCCTTATCCACTCTTGAACATAAATAAGAACAAGTAAACCGCCAAAAAAAATAATAGAAACAGTAGTTGAAAGAAAATGGTACAGCCAAAAACAGTTTACAAGAGCACATAGGGACCAAAGGTAATGCAAGAAGCATGTACCTATGACTTATCTAGTACTTGCTCCTACAGGAGCACCAGAGGTAGTCTCACGCAACAACATAATGTGCACGAGCACACCACAAAAACTCAACTCGTCCACCTCGAGTGGACGATCAAAACATGTCTTCCGAAATATCTCTTTTTGGGTGGCTGTCAACGCCTTATTAGTGAAAGACATAACATCTACCCTTGAGTGAGTATTCACAGCAGCAGCACTCACATTTTCAATGAACTTTAACTCAACAGATATCCTGCAAAATAACCCAGACATCGCGGACGGAACTTCAAATGGCACAACATTAGCCTGAGTACAACAATTTAGAGATTTAGACAGAGAAGTCAGCCCGAGTATCAACTTCACAGTGTTAGGTTTAATACATAAGGAACACTTGTTGAACAATTTCAACATCCCACAACAATAAAAAGATTGGAGTCCGACCAGCACTGTTATCTTTTCACAGTTTCAGGTAATATAAACACAATCAAAACCCATATAATCCCAACTCAGGGTCTGACCAAAATCTGATTCTTGCAAGTAAAAGAAACAAGGAATTATGCAAACAGACACATAACAACACCATGGAATAGATGAAGAAAACACAATACATCTTATATAACTAACAAGCAAACATAATACTGTTTTATAGTAAATAAAAGGAAAACATAATTGTGCCTTATAAAATATATTAATATGCCAACATAGATAGCGATAAAACAAAAAGCAACTAATCATAGTGAAGCCAATCCCCTCTTCTCCTACGGTGGTGTTGATGTACTACTTTCATTGCCAACAGGAAAGAGGCTCTCCGAGAAAGTAGAAAGAGAACTACGAAACCCTAGTGGTTGCGAAACTGAGGAGAGGGTTCCACTTACATCAAACTCTGTCAAACTATCATTCTTCCAATTGTAACAATAGATAGGGGATGTAACACATTTACTCTTGTCTAGGCTATAAGGATCGTTCCAATGACGTGGTTGCCCAAAGTTGATTACGATTACCTTGTCATCTGATCCAAGGAAAGAATGAAATTTAACTTCGTCATCATCTTCCAAATAAAAAGGCAATACGAAACTAGTCAGTTCACTCCATCTATCCTCATCATCTTTATATAAATACATCTTGAATAAATTCTTGTTCATTCTAATTATCATAGCAAAACGCCCATCAACTTGTATAAAACAAATGGGGTTGCCAAAACAGGTACGGTGGTGGTGAAGGATGAAATCAGGGATTGCGATTTTTCTAAACTTGTCACTTCCTACATCAAATGCACTTATGCATACATAGTCAGTACGTCTTGAAAGCCCCTTCTTCCAACGTTCAAGATAATTCGTGTTGAAATAAATAACACCATTCACACAAATAGAACCCTTAGCGAGAAAGCGTGGAAAGTTGGGTTTTTCGATCGTTGTCCATCTAGGAGTATTACCTTGGCGCCCTCCTATGGTCAAAACCTCACAAATAGAATCATACACGGAACCTTTGGTAGAGGGAAGAGAACCTACGAGATTATGGACACAGACCAATTTGTGTTCATTAGTAGCAGGATCAAAACCAAAACCGTACCTTGTGTAAATAGTAGAGAGTTTCAGGACCAATTCTGATATAAACCATGGGGATTCTTGTCTGGTACAGATGTTGTATATACGATGAGCATAATTTCTCTGTGAGTCAACGAGGCATATCAAACCGTTTACAGGTTCTGAAATGGTAGTGTAAGAAGACAAGACTGTCTCCCTTATTGTGTCTTCCTCCTCTACTAGTATTTTATTAGTTTGGTCGTCTTCGTTGTTAATTAGTAGAAGATCAGCTGTAACGTGCAACTCCCTGTAAGACCTTTTAGAAAAATTGCATTCCGCAAAACGACCTGCTCCCAGATGTACACGCTTGTGCACACTATCCACATGTGGTACAGGAACAACCATAAGTAGACGAAGACTACTACGACGACAAGGAAGAGGAGGAGAGTGTTGTTGTGTTGTTGTTAATGTTGTTGTTGTTGTTGTTGTATTCAAATAAGAAGAAGAAGAAGTTGAAGAACGGGTAAAGTGTAAATTAATAAAATTTTCATCTTTTTCAATTAAAGAAATCCATGTTTTGCAAACACTCTTAAACCTAACTAGGGTTTTAACTGGAAGTCTAGATAGTATCTCAAACACCAAAAAATTATTATCAGTAACATGAATAGTAGTAGAGGAGTATTCATAATCATCAATACCTCCTCCTCTTATACTGTTGTTGTTCTTCTTCTTTGTGTTGTTGTTAGTAATGGTAGTGAAACAAGGATCCTCTGAAACATCTACACAACGACCTAATCCAGTTAGAGAAATAAGATATTTTGCATGATCAAAATTGCTAACTTTTCTTTTCTTCACATTCTTCTTCTTCTTCTTGTTCGGTTCAAATTTAATGGGCCGAGGAGGAGGAGGATTAGAAGAAGAAACACCAGCAGCAGATGATGATGCTAATAATAATGCCGCTTTGCTCCTTGTAAGCATTCTTCTTCCTTCTTTTTCCGCTTTGCTCCTCGTAAGCATTCCTTCTTTTTCTGTAAATCGCTCCTTCCCTCTCTTAGATTCTAAGAGTTTTAGGGTTTCTTTTTTAAAAACCAAACCCTAGATTCGAAGAAATCGTTGTGGAATGAGAGGAACTATGTCCCTTTTTCTTCTTTCTGATAGGTCGGGTCGGCTCGGGTCGTTTTTAATACTCTAAAAATCTGAGACATCAACGGTAAGTAGTCAATTGGATTATGATAGGTGGGGGTGCCTTGGGAAATAAATGAATTTTCTGGAATACAAAATTTTGGGCGGAAATCCTCTGAACAGTTAGAGCAAGTCCAGCCCCAACCGGCTGAAGCCATAATTTTAAAATTATGGCCTCAGCCACCCGCTCCAATCCCAGCCGCTTGGAGCGGAGGCTGGGGCTCCTCCTTCATTCGCCCCTAATGTTAGGGGCGACTGAAGGGAGGCCCAAGTAACCGTTGGGGCCCCAACGGTCACTTGGGGATGCCCCATAGCCGTTGGATTTGCTTCAACGGCTAGATCTAGCCGTTGGAGCAAATCCAACGGCTAGAATTGGATCCGTTTGGGTTATTTCCAAAATGGCCCCCAACTTTGTGACCAATTTCCTGCCTAGCCCCCTAGATTAGCAAAAATACCCGTATGGCCCCTTTTTAAGATTCTGTTATAACACCGTTAACAAGTCAACATTTCTCTCTCCTTCATCTCATAACCTCTCTCAGCCACCTCATCTTCTAGCCAACTCATCATCTTCTCCGGCGAGAAGATGATGAGTTGTTAACGGTGTTAACAAGTCAACATTGGCCCCTTTTTAAGATTCTGTTATAACACCGTTAACAAGTCAACATTTCTCTCTCCTTCATCTCATAACCTCTCTCAGCCATCTCATAACCTCTCTCAGCCACCGTTAACAAGTCAACATTGGCCGGTCGGCGACTTAAAAAAAAAAACTTTTTTTTTCTCTCTTTCTCTAAAAAAAAAAAAAAAAAAATTCTTTCTTCTCTCTCTAGAACAGATCTAGAGAGAGGAGGTAATTGGTAATTGGGGAATGAGTTTAGGGTTTTGGTAATTGGGGAATGAGTTCGATTCTAATCACTTAAAAATGAAATTCATTGACATAATCCAGATTGAGATCCCTAATTATTGTAAATTTTGGGGGATAGTTTGATCTTAAAACAATTATAATGAATTTGAATTTTTTGTTATATGACCCAGATTGGGGTTCCTATTAGTTAGAGTAGTTTCTAGGGTAAATTAGATCTCTGGTTCGTGAAATCAAGTAAATAGGTTTGACAAAGGAATTTTATTTTGTTAGGTTTTAAGAAATGGTTAATGAGTTTGGGGATTCAACCAACATACCACCACAAAACCCATCTGTGTCATCTATTTTAAATAGTAGTACGATTAACTTAAAAAAGATAACACAAGTAGAATTTTTAATTTCTTATCTTACTTGAGATGGAGGTAGAGATGGTGTTGAAGATGTAGATGGAGATCCGGGTGGAGATGGAGATTGAGAAATGGGATCCCCTCGAGATGACGATGATGATGAAGATGCAAGACTCAAACTTACAAGACTCAAACTTGTGACGAGTTTTACAAGATTTTGGGTTGCTTCTTGAAAACCAACAAAATGAAACAAAACCAGTGTCATTAAATCATCATCTTTCTCTGTTTAATATATACTACTACAAATTAACTCAAAGAAGCAATCATTCATAATTTCTTACCTTATTAGAGTCACCATCTTTAGTAATGGTGTTAATAGGTGAAGATGAAGATACAGATGGTAATGAAATGGATTTTCCAGGAGATGATGATGATGAAGCACCCAAGAATTTAGCCTTTTCTTTTCCTGATGGGGTAGAAAAGAAAGAAAAAATAATATTTTTTTTAGAGAGAGAGAGAGGAAGAGAGAAAAAAAAAATTGTTTTTTTTTTAGGTTTGAAGTCGCCGACCAGAAATTGGCCGGCCGGCGACTCTCGCCGGAGAAGATGATGTTGGCTAGAAGATGAGGTGGCAGAGAGAGGTTATGAGATGGAGGAGAGATAAATGTTGATTTGTTAACGGTGTTATAACGGAATCTTAAAAAGGGGGCCATATGGGTATTTTTGCTAATCTAGGGGGCTAGGCAGGAAGCTGGTCACAAAGTTGGGGGCCATTTGGGAAATAACCCGATCCATTTTCATCTCTCACCCTCTTCATCACTTTCTTTCTCTCATTCTTGCAACTTCCTCCCCATTTCTATCTCTCTTTCTTTCAATTTTTTTTTGATCTTTTCATTTGTTCACCCATGGATCCATTAGACATCAACGAATTCGATAACCAAAGTTATATGAAAATGTTGTCCCCTAATTCTACTTACCCGTCGGCTCAATTAGGAGTTGATGATTATGAAGTATGTGAGGATTCTTGTGTGCAAGGAGGGACGACTTCGACAAAGATAACTAAACGGGAACCGTATAAGCCGGATGAAGATATTTTACTTGCTAATTGTTATTTGAAAATCACATTTGATGCCGTTGTCGGAAATAGCCAAAAATATAAAGTATTTTGGCAAAAAATATCGGATGAATATAACGCGAGTGCAAAGTTTCAACGCACACTTAGAAGTTGTAAATTTCGTTTCGATGAGATAAGCTCGAAATGTCAAAGTTTTATATCGACTTTGAGGATAATAAATAAAGTTCCAAAAAACGGAGAAAACGATTATGACCGGGTAATTGTTTCTAACTTTTTAATTTCTTTTTTCTATCTTTTCACTTCATTCATAATATATACTTATATATATTTTGTTTATTTTAGTTACAAAGAGCTATCGAATTGTATAAAAAAACCATCAAGGTAAAGGGTTTAGGTTCCTACATGTTTACAGAATTTTGATGACACACAACAAGTGGATGGCAGACATGCCAGGAGAGTCAACATCCGGTAAAAGAGATTCTAATACCAATCCATCGGAAGAAAGACCAATTGGCCGTAAACAAGCCAAAGCAAATGCAAGAGTTGGCGAACCATCCACACATTCTACCGCTTCAAAAACTCTCAGTGTGGGAAAAAAGAGATGAAGATTCCCAACAAAGATCAGCAACTTTGAGTGAAGCAGTACGGGTTCAACAAGAGACCCAAAAGGTGCAACAAGATTTTTTACGGGTGCAAACGGAGTTGGCGAACCGACAATATGGGATGGACTTAATGAAGATTGATATTAGGTCTCTCGACGAACATGCTCAACAAATGCTTTAGCGGCGCGAGACGCTTGGTTCAACGGTGCACCACGAGACCCAAGAAACCCTTCTAGTTATTTTTAATTAATTTTTCTAGTGTTGTTTAGTCGTATTTAAGTAGTTTTAAATTTTTAATCAATTATTAGTTGTAATCGATGTTTTTTTAATTGAATTTTATTAGTAAATTGGGAAATTTCAAATTCAAATTTTCGGCCTCAAGAGAGGCTGGGGGCTGGAGCTGAATTTTAGAGGCTGAGCTGAGGCCAATAATTTTAGGTGAAAAAGTGGTATTTTCGACCTAGTGTCACGGTCTTTTTGTCCCGTTAGGTCGACCCGGCATATTATGCTCAAAGACACGGGTCGATAGTGCGGAATATCAAATCCTAACGTACCGTGCGGCGCTATGCATTCCCTCCTAACACATAGCCAGCCTTCCCGAACATATTCGGAGCATCTCGACTATCAAGTCACCTTGGTTCCCAACCAATAATGCGACATGACACCAACGTGTCCCAACCTACGAGCATAGCTCGAGCCGTCCCGTATAACGCTTCCTTGAGTCATAAACTCTCGCCCACTATAAAGGATACCAACATACGTGCGGAGCACACCAAGCCGCATATGCAGATCTTGCCATCTAGTTTCAAGCATCCGGCACCTATCATCTCGGCTTACCATCCGGACATTGGGCATAGGAGCATCCATCTCTAATAAGTTACCTCATGCCCAACATAGCACATCAAGGCTTGGCACCTTGAATAGCTCAATCCTCCTTATGGAATATGCTAGCACGACGCACGCCTCGCCATGGCATGAGAACATGTAACACGTCTTCCAAAGGAACCCGCAGTAACCTATCTCCAGGTGCTGTCCCGAGCCATTTCCTATGACAAGGGAACCCGTGCAATATGCTTCTCTCGCATACGCTAGGCCGGCCTCATGGGTTGCGCCACGAGGATGCTCACTTTCGTGCATACCATGCTAAGATGGGCGAGCTCCCATCCACGAGGTCTTGGCATATGCTGGATGCATATGAGGAAGAGAGACCACCCCTTCCTATAGTAGCAAAGTTCTTGTTTAGCCTATTTCCACAAGGAAACATCAATCTTTCAACCAGGCATACTCGCTCCTGGCAAGGCATGAATGCACCTCCGTGCATGGCTCAAGAAGCTTCTGGCCCCAACGACCTCGTCTTTGGCCCTCCGGCCTATATGCTCATACGTGCTCTCCTAGCACTCGTTACGTCATATGCATGCTCAACAATATGCACGTGACATACTCCCCCACTTGTAATGTCGACGTCCTCGTCGACTAAGTTTGGAGTACTTCAATCCTCTGTCTCCACTCCGATGCTACCACTGCACCTTCATGCCTTCGGCAGACCGCACCTCCGTGCGAACTCAACCACGCAGTCTCGTCGCGCAGGTTCCCCCTCCGGGTTAACTCAATCCTCTGCAATGCATCCTCCGATGCGTTAGGATAATGGTCTTCTCTACCATTCATCCATGCTCAATGTTGCCCTCTGGCCTCAAATGTCGGCTCCCCCTCTGGTTCGCTTCTCCGTCGCAGCCTCCGCCGCTCCTCGAACTCAGGTACCTCACCTCCTCGGCTTCACCTCGAGTTGGCATCTCGATTGTCACCTTTCGCCTCTGCTTTCGTGACCAATCTTGCCATGCGTATCGCAGTAAACTGCGACACAACTCATCACCCTGGTACCTCAGCAACCGTTGCCTTCACCCGAGTTAGCATCTCGACGCCTCTGCGTCTTGCCATGTGCCTGCAATGTTGCCATCGCAAAGCAACTCGTCTTCAATGTCACTCACCTCTGGATCAGACCCTACGTACCCCTGTACTCCACGTTCTGACTCCTTGGTTTGCTTGTTCATTGAGAACTTCACTACGCCCTCCGGCTTCTCACATCAAGTGCACTCTAGTACCTAAGCATCACTACTTGCACCCTTGAGTGTATACCACTTGAACTCTTCGCAATGTCGCCCCTCTCTCGACGACCCTTGCCTCGATTGT
>BEHA01050397.1:303845-350812 GCA_002897215.1 Eschscholzia californica subsp. californica | reverse complement strand
CATTAAGGACCTTTTAGTCTTTTAGCATTAGTATATATTTGTTAAGTTGTAAACCTAATTTAAATGAATGAGATTCATAGCCTCCATTAGAATGTTTCTCCTCTTCCTTCTTCTCTATGATTATTGTTATGATTATTGTTAATGATTTTCACATGGTGTCAGAATAATATACGTAATAGTTAGGGGTTGTTTAGTAATTTTGTCCTCTAAGGGTCTTTTGGTATTTTATCATTAGTATATATTTGTTAAGTTGTAACCCTAATTTAATAAGAATGAGATTCATAGCCTCCATTAGAATGTTTCTCCTCTTCCTTCTTCTCTATGATTATTGTTATTGATTTTCACATGGCATCAGAGCATGGTTGTAGTTTTGATTTTTGATATTGGCGATTTTATTAGTGAATTTTTTGGCACCAGTTTTAGATTTCAAGAAGGATTGTTGGCGGTTTTGAATGGAGGTTTTGGTTTTGGATTTGTTAGTAGTTTGGACGAGTTTTGAAAAATTTAGTTGATGGGTTCTTAGTGGTTTTGATTTATTTGGTAGTATACGATTTTGAAAGAAGATGGTTGACTTGTTGGGTGGTATATTTAAGAGTTAAAATAAGTGGATTTAGTGGGTTTTGAAAAAATAAAACTACTCAACAGGTAGTTTTATGAGGTGGTTTTTGAAAAGTGGGTTTTTGCTATTGAGGTTTGAAAAAGTAGTTTTAGTAATGAGATGGTGGTTTGAGAAGGGGTTTGGGTTTCGGAAAGAATGAGGGCGGTTTAGTTTGAAGAGGTTGGGTAATGAAACCAGGGAAGAGCAAGAGGCGGTTTTTGGGATGTTTAAAAGTGGGTTTGAGTTGGTGGTTTTCGACTGGATATTTAAGGGGAGGCGGTTTTGATCATTTGTTTGGTAGTTTTGAGAAGGGTGGTTTTGTGATTTAGGCGGTTTTAGAGGGAGACTTGATTTAGGCAGTTTTGTGGTCATTTGTTTGGTAGTTTTGGTTATTTCTTTGGTCGTTTTGGTGAGAAGATAAGGGTACGTTTGGTTTTGGGAGTCCGTGCTGAGGAATTCATTTTCTTGAAGGGATCTTTTGACTTCCGCAATAAAATTATTTTCTTCAAGAGGTTGTTTGGCTGATGCAGCAAAATTATTTTCTCGTTGCAGATCTGGTATTGTTACTTCGCACTTCCTCTTCATATTTCCGTAGCTAGTCTAGTTGGATTTGTTTTGATTTTTGGGGGTAAAAAAAGAAAAAGTGGTTTAATTTGGTTATTAGTTTGGAATGGTATTGAATGACAGTTTTGATTTGATTGGTAGTTTTGAATGACATTGAATGGTATTGAATGATAGTATTGAATGGTGTAGGAGGTATTGAATGGTAGTTTTGGCTGAGATTTGATTTGAGTGGTTTTTCGATAAGGTGGTTTTGGAACTTGGAGGAGGTGGTGTTAGTGAAAAAAATTTGAAAGTGGTTTTTAGATTTGTCATTGAACTTGTTGGTAGTGAATTTGTTGGTGGTTTTGATTTGCATCTAAATATTGGCAGTATTGCATTTGGATTCTGGGTAGTATGGCATTTGAATTTTGGGCAGTACTGCATTTGAATGTTGGCAGTATTGCATTTGGAATGTGGGCAGTATTGCATTTGAATGTTGGCAATATTGCATTTGCATCTTCTTCTTCCTTCTTTGGGCAATATTGCATTTGAATCTTCTCCTCCTCCTTTGGCAATATTGCATTTGAATGTTGGCAATATTGCATTTGCATCTTCTTCTCCTCTTTGGGCAATATTGCATTTGAATTTTCTCCTCCTCCTTTGGCAATATTGCATTTGAATGTTGGCAATATTGCATTTGCATCTTCTTCTCCTCTTTGGGCAATATTGCATCTGACTCTTCTTCTCTCCTTTGGGCAATATTGCATTTGCATCTTCTTCTCTCCAACGATTGCATCTTCTCCGTTTGAAGTTTGACAGTAATTTGCAGTATTGAATTTTGGTTCGTAGTATCGGATTTTGGTTTAGCAGTTTTGCAGTATTGGATTTTGGTTTGCAGTATTGAATATTGGATTTTGGTTGGCAACATCGAGTTTTTGGATTTTGGTCGGCAGTATCGGATATTGGATTTTGGTGGGCAATATTGGACTTTGATTGGCAGTATCGAATATTGGATTTTGGTTTAGCAGTATTTGGTTTAGCAGTGACTTGTTCACCAAGTCACACTCGGTTCCACGCTTTCGTTGCTTAGTTAGCAAACTCTCGATACTTTTCAAAATCGCATCGTGAGTTTGAGGGAGGGTGTCAGAATAATATACGTAATAGTTAGGGGTTGTTTAGTAATTTTGCCATTAAGGACCTTTTAGTCTTTTAGCATTAGTATATATTTGTTAAGTTGTAAACCTAATTTAAATGAATGAGATTCATAGCCTCCATTAGAATGTTTCTCCTCTTCCTTCTTCTCTATGATTATTGTTATTGATTTTCACAGCCAAGACAAACTACATAGGCCTTCTGTTAATTATTACCATTACCACTAGTTCGCTGATTATAGCCTTTCTTTTCTTCTCGGATCTTCTTAGTTCTTGCTAAAGTAGGTGTATCCAAGTTGGATTTTTCTTGTTTGCTGATTTGAACTTTTTTTTATTGCACAGATTGAAGAGCTAGCTATGATGATAAAATATGTAATTCTCTTACAAACTCAAGATCAATACTTAATTGTTTACCCACGTTAGGGAAGTGTGTATTTCCATCGTTACTTTCATCCCGTTACTCTTACCACATTCAAACTGTGTTTTTTCTTGCCTTGCAGAGTAAGCATCTAGTTGGTTTTACAGGAGAGGGAATATCAACTTCTTGTGGTATACCTGATTTTCGAGGGCCCAAGGGAGTTTGGCCACTCCAGGTGAACCACCATTTTCTGTCAATTACTTGAAATATTCCCAAGTTTAGAAGTTATTTCCATGAGCTTCCCTTGGGTTTTTCTTCTGTATTTTAGTTGAAATTGCTAGGTGATTTAGGGAATTATATGTGGTAAACCCACAGAGAGGTCTCTGATGGGTCACTTGTAAGAGAATTGTGGTACGGAATATCGATCTTAAACTCATATTAGTCGATTTGATACTCCTAAGTTATTGTATTTTCATTTCATGTTAGAAGAAACAAGCTCGACCCAGTTATGCTTCCAAAAACAGCTAAGTTAGTAGTGTTTTATAGATGGGCAGCTTCATTATTTTCCATTGAATTGCAGCGTGATGGCAAAGGTGTGCCTGAAGCATCATTACCTTTTGATCGGGCTATGCCAAGTTTGACCCATATGGCTTTGGTTGAACTTGAAAAGGCTGGTGTGCTCAGTATTTTATTAGCCAGGTATTGTTGCATTTCTTTTCTCATCTGATTGGTACTGTTTCTAGTATTGTTTTCTTATCCAGCTTTCGTGGAATTGGAGGTGGTTCTCGAAGTATTCTGCTAATCATACATCTCTGCACAAAAAATTGAGCAGGCGTTTAATTTGAACACTGTTTTTAAGTATATGATTTTGTATTGCTAACACTTACTCTTATCAGAATGTGGATAGTCTACATCTAAGATAAGGAATACCTAGGGATAAACTTTCTGAATTACACGGGAATTCCTTCAGGGAACTTTGTCCTTCTTGTGGACTTGAGTAAGATATTGGAATTTTACTACCCGTTCCAACTTAACTGTGAAAGTGAAATAGAACTACTAAGAAGTATCTCATATTTTGAATGTTTTACTTTCATTTGATCAAGGTACGTGCGGGATTTTGAGGTGGAAACCATTGGTATGCAGCAGACATCAAGACGTTGTTCTGATGAAAAGTGTGGATCAAAACTAAGGGACATAGTTCTTGATTGGGAGGTTGGTAGTTCTTGTTTAGCTTGTTTCTTTCCGATTCTTATCATGTATCTTGAGATGAATTACCTGTCCCAATGACCCTAATCTCATCTTCGACTAATATCTCCTCTAGGTTACCTCACTAACTAATGATCATTATAAAGAGCCGATTTATGAATATAATTGGAAGCTTTGTTTCTCTCCGAAGGTTTTTAATTAAAAATTTCTATCCCGTTGCTTGATTTTGCAAGGACGCATTGCCTCCGAAGGAGATGTCTCCAGCAGATAAGCACTGTAGAATGGTTGATCTCATATTATGTATAGGAACCAGGTAATCCTAGGGTTATACTAAGTTCCTGAACTGTATGATAAGATTATATGAGATCCTCGCTTCTTGCTAAAATACGTTCGGGATTCCCGATTTCATGTTGGACTTGCGCACAATGATTTCTGGATTCTCGTGGGTGCAGTTTGCAGATAACTCCTGCATGTAACTTGCCTTATAGATCTATCCGGAACGGGGGAAAGGATGTAATCGTGAATCTTCAGGTAATTCCTAGTTTCTCCATATAATATACATGTTCCTTTCTGAGCATTAATAGGTTTCTCAATATCATATACATGTTCCTTTCTGAGCATTAATAGGTAATTCTCATTCGACCTATAACTATATGTCTATCATTACGTTTCTGATAATTTGTAAAACCTTTCATGTTAATTACACAGCCAACTCCGAAAGACAAGAAAGCAAGTTGGGAAATTTTATAGGGCCTCCCCAATTTTGTTAAAAGGCCTCCCCATGAACCATTTTACTTTATAAATTATCATTGAGGGGGGTCCTTTTAACAAAAATGAGGAGGCCCTATAAAATCTCCCAAGCAAGTTTGGTAATACATGGACTTGTTGATAAGGATAAGGTAAGTCCGTAATGTTTGATATGGTAAATGTATAGAGATATATAAAATCTACATAGAAGAACTTTTTTTATGTGGTATTAGTCTATTAGAGCATAAAAAGAAGCATAATATTATATAAGATCCACTCTGAGGATTATTACACAGATCACAT
This sequence comes from Eschscholzia californica subsp. californica, assembly GCA_002897215.1. NCBI lineage: Eukaryota > Viridiplantae > Streptophyta > Magnoliopsida > Ranunculales > Papaveraceae > Eschscholzia > Eschscholzia californica. Next base: position 345,906 of record BEHA01050397.1, on the reverse strand, counting down.
TTTTCGGTTTTTGTGTCTACTTTCTCGGTCACACCAATTCATAATTTTGTAGAGCTTTATCTCCTATATATTTTTAACGTGGTGTGAAGTGCAGTCTTCCCCGTTTTTTGGATTTTTAACCAACTCACTCTGTGTCTGCCGCTTTATCTTAGGGATCGGAAATTTGTTTCTTTCGATCGGACTAATTAGTCAATGGTTTGGAAAAAGCAGGTTATATCAGGTGTAGTGCACTTGCTTAAGATGCTTATTCCTCCATCTGTTTGGTTGATCTTCTGCAGATTTTTCTTAAGCAAGTTGTTTCCAAACATAAGGGTATGTTTCGAATAGCTATTTACTTCAATTGTTCTTTTTTAAAATCTATAAGTTGGATTGATATATTCACATATACATGGAAGTGCATATACTTGACGCGCATTCATACCCAGGATAATGATCTGTCCGTCTGAGCTTTATGCTTGTTTTTCACTTGTCATTTTCTTGCTTGGTAGATAAAAAAATATGTGAAATGGACTCTTAAAATAGCTAGCGTTCATGGATCTATAGCTCCGTTACCATCCTAAGATCAGTAGGGGTAAGATATTCTTAGATTATTTTTCGGCTGGGACGCTGGGTCCTCTTGGTTAATAGTTTAGTCTCCTACTGCGCACCGGAAAAATTATGTGAATGACTTGTTTGGTAGTTAACAGTCTCTATTGCTCACTGGCGCATCATTGCATTTTTCGATATGAGCTCTAGCTAATCCGTCCACATTTGCAATTTAGGTTTCCTTCCCGGAAAGGCCAGAACTGAAGACTGCCATTTAAATAAGCCACCATATGTACTATAGAGGTACCCACAAATAATGGTTCCTAGGACTTCGTAGGGTACTTAAGACGAGTTCCCGTGAGTTTTTGACTATGGACTGTGCTCTTAATCATCCAGCTCGGTATATATGAATGTTAATGAATTGGTTGTGCAAAGATAATCTCTGATCAGATTAGGTTATGCTCTAGTAGGATGAAAACTGTTCAGTTTGTGATTAATCTCTTCTTTTAACCGATATTTCATGCCAGAGAGATGTCGAGAACAACGCCAATCAAAGTGTCGACAAAGCTTTATTTTGGAGATGGTTGTAGGTGCCGTTCCACTACTATTGACTTCCTTGTCAACTTTGAGGTAAGAAGTTAGATCATCTTAAGTTTTCTCCTTCTCATATTTTCTTTACACTCGTCTGTATAATTTCCAATTAAGGTGTATTGTAAGGTAAAAATCGAGTTGAAATTCTATTTCTCTTTTCCCGAGTACTCATTTGTATGTGCAGGTCTCAGCTGAGAGCTTTGAACATGACAAAGACAAAGTCTTCCAGAAACTAAGACTGTGCACTCGAAGATTCTAGCTGCTGGCAATACGAAACCATTGAGAAAAAGACCTTCCCATCAACAGCAATCGAGATTTCAACTTACGCCATTGTCACTAACGTTGTTTGGCACAACAGGCCATTAATAAAACTGAAAACAAATGGAGTTGCTCACCAAACTAATCACAACATCGTGAAAAGTCTCAACGAGGGAACTAACGATTCAGAGGTATCTCTAAAGAGTCGACTGATTTTAACTCGCTAACCATATTAGTTACATTGGTTCTTTAGGCAGTTCTAGTGATTATAAGAAGCAACGTTCCAGGTTGTATAAATTTTAGGTAGTATAGTAGTTACATATAACTTCACGGTCGTCGTATATACGAAGAAGACCAAGTGAATTTTGTTCTCTGACACTTGGTCTCGGCAAGTATGGATGTAAATGGGGAAGGGAAGGTGGAGACTACGGTTGCCTTTTAACTCACTTTTGTACATAAGAAACAGCTTAGGATATCTTTTTGGTTGAAAGATCAATCAATTGTAGAGTGGGCAAAATATCAAGTATTTCATGTCATGGTGTATATTTGAACGGCTAAAAACTGTTTGTTTGCTTTTATTTCAAAAACAGCAAGATAGAGACTTCGATGTTACCACCTTAGCGATACTTGTTTAGGTCTTTTTGGTAGTATTGTCGTGTCATACAAACGTATACGTTTTTCATAGATATGAATTCATTTGACTCGTGCCTTGTAATAATTGAATTACGAAAGAGACCTAAGGGTCTGTTTGATACGCGGGAAAATAAGGTTAGAAAGTCGATTTTCGTAAGAAAATCACTTTCTGCTGTTTGATTGGTGTAAGAAAGTGTGAAAGTCACTTTCCGTAAGAAAAAAAGATAGGAAAATAAGGTTATAAATTTTCCCATCCAAAAGATGGGAAAACGCAATTCTCAACCTCCCAAAGAAAAAACGCGCTCTCTCTCCTCTTTCTAAAATCTAATCTAAACCCCGCCCTCTCTCTTTCTCGTTATCTCAAAAAACATCAGAATTCACAGGAAATTATAGGGTTTAGGATGTTAGTATTTGGCAAATTGTAGGTTGAATCCATATTTGAGATTAAGGTTGAGCACAATGGGATCACAGGGTTTCTGATATAATCTAAAAACAAGAAATTATAACTACACAAGGAACAATTAGGATCTAAATAGAACATAAACTAGTTCAAAGAAGTAATCTAGCAAGATTAAAACCTGGACAAGCAATTTTGGGGTTGCCATCTCCATTTGGTGTAAAAATCATCTGGTCTTCTATTTTCAGTACACCAAAATCCTTCATCCAAAAGCTTGCAATCTTTTGACTGATACAAATGATAACTTTCATCCCAAACCCATTCACCATCAAACAAATCACACTCTTTACTACCCTTTTCACCAAGAATTCCAACATTAGATCCCAATAATAGATGATGATCACAAAAGGATAACTCTCGGGAGATTAAGGTTTCTGATGTTAATTAGGATGGAAGATGATAATCACAAAATTTCTAAAGGCACCTATCTGAATTGGTTATTAATAAGGAAGGGACATGATTTTTTTAAAGGCACTCCACAATTTTCTTACAACCCTACCAAACACTTCAAAATCTCATTTACATATGAAAACTTGGTTTTCTTTCCCATCAGAAAAAAGTGACTTTCTTACTCAGACACTCTAACGTATCAAACGGACCCTAAGGTAAATTATTGTTGATTTGGGCGTAAATAAAATAGAGGTAGATCAGATGGGTTTTAGGCTCTTTAAGATAGCCTTTAGAGGTAGATAAATATGACCTATAAGGCCTCATTTGGATACACATATAGCTTATTTTTAAGAGCTTTTAATTAGTCCATAAAAAGAGCGCTTAATAATAGCAGTATTTGTTATTTGGTAAGACATAATAAAAAAACTTTTTTATCTCCAAATGTTGTAGCGAGACGTTTGGGTAAAATAAGTTAAATGTGTCTTTATTTGATTATAGATTTTATGTTCATATGAAACGTTAAATTTATCCATAAGATAGATTCATAAAAATTAAGAATATGTTATTAATTTTATATATTATTAAACTAGTTGCTATATAAGTACGCAAATAAATTTAAACAAACTGAATTTTCTTTTTCGAATAAATTTCAACAATGAAAATGTAACAAGTTAATCATCGCTATCATCGTTGACATGAGCAAGACTATTCTATTACCCTTCTATACTTCTTCCAAACATAAAAAGACAACTATCTTATGAAATTCAGGAGTCCAATGCGCCCGAGTTTGAGCGCTAGTTCCTGCCATCTTCACTTAACATAGAAATTGATATGTTATTACTATAACCATGGAAGAGAGCATTGAAATTTAAATCCATAAATAACATAAAGAGGATTATGCTATCACCGTAACCATGGAAGTAACAGTGCAATATGGTTTACATTAACAACTTCAAATCATCAAATGAACTATGCATTTATTTAAAGGATGAATTGAGTTTAAACTTTCTAGAGTGAGAAAGTTTAAATCATTCTTGAGGATACAATGTACGAAGTTTAAATCATCAAATTTTCGGAAATAATTGCTTTCTACTTTTGTTATATAATCCATTAAAAAAATGCTACGATCATAAATAAAATTGATAGAAGAGTTGATGGTATTCAAACTTTTATGGAATATAGTTTGTTTTCCTGAGAAGAGAGTTTCTCTCTCTACTACAGTAGAGAGAGAAACGGATACCCCCTTGTTAATTCAATCAAGAACTAGAGAGAGGCAACAAAAGAATTAGTGGTGGGTTTGGATGGTGGAATCATGAATCCGCGGATTCATGAGTCCTTGGAATTCATGATTCCACGGATTCATGAATCCAAGTAATAATTTTTGGCTTGTTTGGCAACTAAGAATCCTATGATTTATTATTATTTGAGTATTTTTAAACGTCTTTAGAAAAAATATGATTTTTGAAAAAAATAATGATTTTGAAAAAAAAATAATGAATTTGTAGAAGGAAATATTTTTTTTGTTGATTTTAAGTTTGAAATTTAGGTTCATTAATCCAAAATCCTAGGGGGTAGGGTGGGATTTTGGTCCAATACAAATTTTGGAATTAGGAATCCTTAGGATTCAAGAGTCCTAGGATTCTTGGTAGCCAAACAGACCAAGGATTCATGATTCCTACCAAATTCCACTTTTGATAGGAATCCTACTTAGGAATCCTGCAACCAAACACACCATAGATGAATTTGTATTCATATTCTAACCTACTACTTTTAGAGAGATAAATTTGATTTGATTAGACTAACATGAATGATGATTACTGGTTACTTCAAAGGATTAGATGCCTCGTCTAGTTTCGGCAACAAACTGTATTTTTTCCAATCCCTACAAATTTGTAGAAGAAAAGAAAATATATGAAGAGAAAAACCCTAGTCGTGGGTTTTTTAGTTAGAAATTTATATTTCCGTCAAAAAACAATAAGCAATAAACAACAAGCTACAAATTTCTGACTTTTTTTTCATGACAAATGTCACAAAAAGCCGTTGCTTCAAATAATTTTCAATAGGCACCTAAAATAAGCTAAAAGTTAGCTTATAACTTATTTTACGTGCAACCAAACGAGGCCTAAGGCTCAAATTTCGCAATTATTCAATTCGCGATTCTTTCTATTATCTCTTTGTGACCTATCAATGTCTTGTAATGACGACTCTTTTAATCCATATCTAATTATTATTTATGATAAATATCTTAGTAAGACTAGTTTTTTTTTGAGGAAATTAGCAAGACTAGTTATACTCGTAATTTAAAGTTTACAGGTTAATTTAAAGTTGTCCCTTATTAGCCAAGTAGGTTATTTTAATTCATGGTTTCTATAGGTATATGGTTTCTCTTCCTATAAAAAAAAGTAGCTATATGGTTTCTAGGGTAAGGTGGTAAGTTATCTTTCTTAAAAAGATCGTATTGGCCAAATAATAAATAAGCCGTACTTGCACCAACAGTCCACGTATGTACAAAAAGTTTTCGTCCATATAGGTTATAGCGCGGACTTTAATGGAGAAGACAAGAAAAGGTATAAAAAAAAGGTGCTTTTAAAGGCACCGGGCCAAAAGACTGTTAGCATCCAAAAATTTTATTGACCGGGGTCAATGGTCATTGACCCGAGTTCTCTATAAGCACATGTTATTAATATGGGTGGCGTTCACCTTCGTTTGCTTCTTCCATCTTTTTTAAGTACACAATTTTATTACCTAAAATTGGAATCCAGAAAAAAAAAAATCTGCAACCGTTTATCGCTCAAATTACACCACTTCTTCCATGTTTTATATGAAAGTTCTTCACTGTACAACAAACAACAAAACACATACATTTGAAAACCTAGTTGATCACAGAGAAGCTTCTCTTCATCTCTTATAGTAACAACAAACATGACATCTATAATACCATTTTCATTACAATCAGGACATCTATGAAAACCACCTCCATTTTCTTCTCCCTCTTCTTCTGCCTCTTCTTTCTCCTCATCACTATCTTCTTCATCATCATCTTCTTCGTAGGAAATCTTACAACTACCTGAACAAGTCTCACAAGGCACAAACCTCACATCCCCACAAGCTTCACAAACACCATCATCAAAATCACAACCTTTTAACAACTTCTCTAGCTCCCCATCTTCATGTAATTGTTTTACTTCCTCGGCTCCACCAGTACATTCCCCCTTTTACGAAAACTCTCGGCAACCCACCCTCTATATTCAACTCCTAATGACACTTTTAGCTCCTCTCGAAAACCACTATGCGTCGATACATCTCTTTCGTCAATCTTAACCCCAAATCCCTTTAAAATAACCCTAGCTTGACAACAATCTTCATATGCTTTTCTCACTCCTCTTAAACTTGTGAAGTAAATTACTACATTGTTCTCACCATTTGGTGGACATGTTTTTGTTAATTTTAATGTTATTTTGTGAGAGGTGGTTTCTAATTTGAATTGTGGCAGCTATGACTTGTGGCGGTTTTGTGAGAAGAGAGCATAGGCGGTTTCCAATTGAATTATGGCAACTATGGCTTGTGGCGGTTTTGTGAGAAGCAAGCATAGGCGGTTTCAATTTAGTTTCCAAAAGTTGGATGGTTTCCAATTTTCCACCGGCTTATAATATAAATAGGGGGCATTGAGTGCTTGTTTAACACACCAACACAACACAACAACAACTCAATAAAGAGTTAGAGAGTGTGAGCAAGTAAGAGAGAAATTTGGTTCATAGTTTTGAGCGGTGTTTAATTTCTCGGTTGTCGAAGATCTAGTATAGAAGGTTAAATTCTATACGGTACCATCTTGGAACGAACTTGCGGGTTCTGTGAGTCGTCTTCATCTATCCTTCAATAAAGATTTCTTGTTCGCCCGAGGACGTAGGCTTTAGGCCGAACCTCGTTAATTTCTGTTTTCATATTTAGTTTTGGCATACCTTTTCGATTAATCTTCATAATCAGATCAATTTCTAGGATAGGTTCGATAGCTTCCGCGACTTTTAGTTCTAACAATTGGTACCAGAGCCTTGTTGAGATTGAACGAAGAGAAGATGGATCGAGAAGTGATACGGTCAAATCAGGGAAATATGAGATAGAGAAGTTCAATGGGAAAAATGATTTTTCTTATTGGCGGATGCAGATGAAGAATCTGCTAATCTCGCAGAAATTACACAAGACGTTGACGGGAAAGAAACCAGGAGATATGTCAGATGAGGATTGGGAGGAGTTAGATCTCGAAGCACGGGCAACCATTATGTTGTGTCTTGAGAGGGACGTGGCGTTCCTAGTAGACGGAAAAACAACGGCGGCGAGTGTGTGGTTAAAGCTAGAAAACAATTTCATGACGAAAACTTTAACGAATCGGGTCTACTTAAAATCCAAATTATTCACATGTAGAATGGAAGAGGGTTCTTCTATTCAGGAATATGTGAATAGGTTTGACAAGATTATCTCAGATTTGAAGGATATTGATGTTAAGGTTGAGGATGAGGACCAAGCCCTCATATTGTTACTTTCATTACCTAAATCCTATGAGAACCTTGTTCAAACTTTGATGCTTGTTGGTGATAGTCTAACCATGAAAGAGACGAGAAATTCGTTATTAGCGGATGACCTTCGTAAGGTTGCTACTAGCAGTATGACGTCGGGTGGAGTAGACAAGGAACAAGCACAAGGGTTGTTTGTAACGAGGGGGAGGAGTAATGAAAGGGGAAAGGGAAAGGGCAGGAAATCTAGATCCAAATCTAGAGGCTCTTTCAAGAAAACGTGCTTTAGTTGTGGTGAGCTTGGCCACTTTAAAGCGACTTGTCCAAAGAGAAAGTTGAAGCAAAAGAACGAAGTCTACAAGGGGAAACAAGAGATGCAAGAGGCGGGATATGTGTCAGAAGACCCTGACGAATGTTTCTCGGTGACAGAGGTGTCTGAGAAGATCTCCGATAACGCATGATTCAGGGGCGTCACACCATATGTGTCCAAATAGGGAGTGGTTTACTACCTATAGGAGTATAGATGGTGGTATAGTTATACTGGGTGATAATAGTATATGTAAAACTGTGGGACTTGAAACAATACGGATCAAGATGCACGATGGAGTGGTGAGAACATTGACGGATGTAAGACACATACCCGATTTGCGGAAAAATTTAATTTCCCTTGGTGTGTTGGAGCGGAACGACTGTAAGATAATTATAGAGAATGGCTCCATAAAAGTCGTTAAGGGTTCTTTGGTGGTAATGAGAGGTACTCGTTACGGTAATTTATACAAACTTTTGGGGACAACAATTACTGGAGATGTAGCAGTAGGAATCAGTGGAAGGGATCCAACGGCTAGTACGAGGCTTTGGCATATGCGCCTTGGGCATATGTCAGAAAAGGGTCTATCTTTGATGTGCGGGATAGGCTTGTTGAAGGACATGAATAAGCCTTGCATGGAGTTTTGTGAGCATTGTGTGTTCGGGAAGGCACACAGGGTGACGTTCTCTTCAAGCAAGCACAGGAGCAAAGAGGTATTAGACTACGTACATACCGATGTCTGGGGACCGGCAAAGTTTGCTTCCAAGGGTGGTTCCAGGTACTTTGTTACATTCGTTCATGATCATTCGAGATTTGTCTGACTTTATTTTCTGAAGCATAAGAATGAGGTATTCAACACATTTCTGGTGTGGAAAGCAATGGTTGAGAACAAAACTGGTCGAAAGCTGAAGACGTTAAGATCGGATAATGTGACGGAGTACACGGATGGGGCATTCAAGGAGTTTTGTAATCAGGAAGGCATTGTGAGGCACTGGACAGTAGTAAACACACCTCAACAGAATGGAGTCGCAGAGAGATTGAACCGTACACTACTTGAGAAGGCTAGATGTATGCGCTCCAATTCGGGATTAGGCGTAGAATGTGAAGGAGTTGAAGGAGATGTCCTTCGACCAAGGTGACAATGCGAACAATTTGTCGGATAGGACAATTGATGTGGAAGATCATCAAGTCCGATTGATTTAGGGATCGTAGAGTTGTAGCTAGAGACCAACTACGATCGTCGAATTACGAAGTAATTCGCGGCTAACTTCGATCGGATCCTACAACGGGTTACACATAAGAGTGACAAATTGATCTAGGATATGACTAGTGGGAGTGAGATATAATCATGGGAGTGTCCCATAAACATATCTCATAGGCCTAAAAAGGAATTAGGCAAAGATAGTACAAAAAGGCCAAAAACAGGGTTTTTGGGCCTAGACCGGTTCGGGTACTTCTAGGACTCGGATTGGGCTGAATTTTGGAAGGTTAATTTCTGATATAATAAACATTATATCTGCCAATTTTCGTGGTGTTTGGACACCTCCTCCTTAGGGAATTGAGAAAATATCAATAGTTGCTATTTTCGACTATTTCCCTAAATCTTATTCTAAAGGGTGTTTTGGGAAACCTAAAAGGAGGTGGATTCTTATTAGAGTTCTATATAAACACTCTTAGGGCAGAGAATAAGGTGTGGAATTTCTCTCTAAGCTTTCTTACTCTACCACATCAAGTAGAGAGGAGAAAGTGAGCTAATTCCCATTACTATCAATCTAGTCAAAGAAGAAGGTGTTCTTCTTATCCAACCACCATTGGTGTGCTAGCTATACAACAAGGTGGGAGATCAAGTTGATTACTCGTGTCCCAAGTAGAGGAGCTACACTTGAAGCTCTTGGTCTTCTTTAATCAATTCAACTAGTTCGAGGGAAAAGCGATTAAGGTAATCTACTATCTCTATTAGTTTAATTACTAGTTTTGCATGATGATCTTGGGGATACTAGTGTTAGACATTGGATGTCGTTATCCGCTATAAACACTAGTATAAGGGTTTAAATCCCTTCAGAATGGTGGGCAGAATCTGTTGCTACAGCTTGTTATATTGTGAACAAGTCTCCACATTCTTCTTTATATGGCGGCATACCTTACGAGGTGTGGTCAGGTGAACATGCAGATTACGAGAGACTTAAGGTTTTCAGTTGTACGGCCTATTACCACGTTAAAGGTAACAAACTTGACAATAGAGCAAAGAAGACAATTTTCTTAGGATATGCTACAGGAGTCGAGGGTTACCGGCTATGGTGTACGGAAGACAAGAAGTTTGTAATCAGCAGAGATGTGGTGTTTGCTGAGTCATCTATTGTAGCTATGGCGAAAGCTACAGTGCCTAGTTGTGGTGATGTTGGGTCTACTAAAGCTCAAGTAGTGGAAGTAGAAGCCGAAGACCAACGGGTTTCTAGGAATCATGATCAGGTGGAGCATCAGGATAATACTCAGGATGAGGAATTGATGAACCCGATCATGAGGAGGTTCAAGGGGAAGGTACACAAGTTTTACAACAACAACAGCAGGATGTTTCGGTACACACTAGACCGAAACGGTTATATAAGCCGGTACAGAGGTTAGGGTCAGACAAACCTCTTAGGCATTACGGGCAGGCAAATGTGGTTGAATATGCACTCTCAGTGGAAGACGACGAGCCGGTCACCTTCAAACAAGCTATTACCGCGGCGGAAAGAGAGAGTTGGTTGGTTGCTATGGAAGAAGAGATGAAGTCTCTTCACAAGAACAAGACATGGGAGGTTGTCCCATTGCCCGAAGGTAAGTCTGTTATTGGTTGTAAATGGGTGTACAAGAAGAAAGATGATTCTTCCGAAATCAAGGGTACAAGGTATAAGGCAAGACTAGTGGCCAAGGGTTATGCACAAAAAGAAGGGGTCGACTACAATGAGATTTTCTCACCGGTCGTGAAACATACTTCTATTCGGGTGCTATTGAGTATTGTTGCTCAAAGTGATCTTGAGCTGGAACAACTCGATGTTAAAACCGCCTTCTTGCACGGTGATTTGAAAGAAGGAATTTATATGGCTCAACCTGAGGGATACAAGGTTGAGGGCAAAGAAAATCAAGTATGTCGTTTGAGGAAGTCTCTTTACGGATTGAAACAATCCCCTCGCCAATGGTACAAACGATTTGATTTTTTCATGCTAAAGCATGGTTTTCGCAGAAGTGACTATGATTGTTGTGTATACATCAAAAAGCTTCGCGAAGGTGACTTTATTTATCTCCTTTTGTATGTGGATGACATGCTTATTGCTTCTCGAAGCATGGTGGAGATAGATAAGTTGAAATCTCAACTCAGTCAAGAGTTTGAGATGAAAGACATTGGCGCTGCAAAGAAGATACTGGGAATGGAGATTAAGAGAGACCGGTCAAGTAAGAAACTGTACTTGAATCAGAAAGGTTACATAGAACGAGTAGTTTCTCGATTTGGGATGCAGAATGCGAAGGCGGTGTCAACACCTTTGGCACCACACTTCAGGCTCTCGGGAAAACAATCTCCCACTACTACGGTGGAGAAGGATCATATGGATCGTGTACCGTATGCTAGTGCAGTTGGCAGTTTGATGTACGCTATGGTGTGTACTCGTCCTGATATTTCACAAGCGGTCAGTGTGGTTAGTAGGTTTATGGCAAATCCGGGGAAGACACATTGGGAAGCTGTGAAGTGGATTTTGAGGTACTTGAAGGGTACCACTGATACGGGTTTGTGCTTTGGTGGAGACACATGTCAGGTAAGAGGTTATGTTGACTCGGATTATGCTGACGATCTAGATAGAAGACGATCTACTACTGGTTATGTATTTAAGGTACATGGTGCTCCAGTTAGTTGGCGATCGATGTTACAATCTACAGTTGCGTTATCTACTACGGAGACCGAGTATATGAGTATGGCCGAGGGTGTGAAGGAAGCATTGTGGTTGTGGGGTCTTCTGGATGATCTAGGGATTAAGCAGGAGTGTATAGATGTATGGTGTGATAGTCAAAGTGCGATACACTTGGCGAAGAATCAGGTTCATCATCCTCGTACTAAGCATATCGATGTCAGGTATCACTTTGTCCGAGATGTCATAGAGGAAGGTGATGTTTCTCTCATGAAGGTACACACAGATGAGAATCCCGCAGACATGTTGACTAAAGTGGTGACGTGTAGCAAGTTTCAGCATTGCCTGGAATTGCTACAAATCGGCTCGTGTTAAGTTGCCCGAAAGGGCGTAATGGCGACAATGTAATCTTTATGTGAAGGGTTGGTAGAACTATGGTAGGCTTGATCCTATAAAAGGGTACGTAGGCAGCCATGGTCATATGGTGCAGTCGGATGAAGCTACAAGAAATAGATATATCTTACAAAGAGTATCCTGGTGTTCGTCCAAAATTTGAAGCATATCAAATTGTGTACGAGGTGGAGAATTGTGAGAGGTGGTTTCTAATTTGAATTGTGGCAGCTATGACTCGTGGCGGTTTTGTGAGAAGCAAGCATAGGCGGTTTCCAATTGAATTATGGCAACTATGGCTTGTGGCGGTTTTGTGAGAAGCAAGCATAGGCGGTTTCAATTTAGTTTCCAAAAATTGGATGGTTTCCAATTTTCCACCGGCTTATAATATATATAAATAGGGGGCATTGAGTGCTTGTTTAACACACCAACACAACACAACAACAACTCAATAAAGAGTTAGAGAGTGTGAGCAAGTAAGAGAGAAATTTGGTTCATAGTTTTGAGCGGTGTTTAATTTCTCGGTTGTCGAAGATCTAGTATAGAAGGTTAAATTCTATACGGTACCATCTTGGGACGAACTTGCGGGTTCTGTGAGTCGTCTTCATCTATCATTCAATAAAGATTTCTTGTTTGCCCGAGGACGTAGACTTTAGGCCGAACCTCGTTAATTTCTGTTTGCATATTTAGTTTTGGCATAACTTTTCGATTAATCTTCATAATCGGATCAATTTCTAGGATAAGTTCGATAGCTTCCGCGACTTTTAGTTCTAACATATTTTATTTAAACTCAAAATTGATTTAATAATTAAGTTATTAGAGAGTTAAGTTAGTGGGAAGTTATTTTCTTTAGTTGATTAAGTTAGTGGGTTAATGGATGAGTTAGTGGAATCATGTTAGTAGTGGTCTTAGTTAGTGGGTAGAATTTGGGTCTATAAATAGACAGGTCTTTGTAGTTTATTTTCATCAAATCAAGTCAAGTACTCAATTCAGATAATTATCTTCTTTATTCTTCTTTGTTTGTGCAAGTATTTTTAATTTCCAACATTTGGTATCCGAGCTAGAATTATTTTGTGATTACTAACCGAATTACAAAATGAATGGATCAATCCAACCTCAGCTTCCGCGATTTTGTGGGAAAATTTTTGATCAATGGTTTATCCAAATGAAAGCATTATTTGGCTTCCAGGAAATTTGGGAGGTTGTCGAATTTGGGTATGTAGAACCAGTTGATCAGGTAGCACATGAAGCTCTCTCTCAGGTCCAAAAAGATAGTTTGAGAAAGAACATAAAGAAGGATAAGAAGACATTGTTCTTTCTCTATCAAGCTGTTGATGAAATTGTCTTTGAGAAAATCTCAAGAGCTGAAACAGCTAAAGAAGTGTGGGGCTTGTTGTAAAGATCCTACAAGGGTGATGAGAAGGTAAAAAATGTAAGGTTGCAGACTTTACGAGGTGAATTTGAATCTCTTAATATGATTAACTCTGGAAATATTTCTGATTATTTTTCTAGAGTTCAATCTATTGTTAATCAATTGCGGGTTAATGGTGAACATTTAACTGATCTTCGTGTTATTGAGAAAATCATGAGATCATTAACAGGTCGTTTTGACTATGTTGTTGCTGCAATTGAGGAAGGAAAAGACCTCTCAACTATGTCAGTTGAAGGTTTGATGAGTTCATTATGTTCTCATGAACATAGGATGAACCAGAGAGCTGCTGCAGGGTCTATTGAACAAGCTTTTCAAAACAAAGTGACTCTGCTTGAAAAAGGTGGTTCTAATGGTGAAGAGAGCCATGGTAAGAAATCTAAAAAAATTGGAAGGTATGAAAAATCTAAAGTTAGATGTTTTCGTTGCAAAAAATTGGGTCATTATAAATCAGATTGTAGAGTTAAACTTTCCAAAAAATATTCTGAGCATGCTAACTTTGTTCAAGATGATGTAGAAGAGGAAGAAACTCTTTTATTAGCCTGCAGAATCAATGAAGATGATTATTCGGATGAAGGTTCAGATATAGACTCGGGTGAAGATTCAGAAGAAGAAAGTGAAACATTTTTATTAGCCTGAAGTCTTAACGAAGATGATCACTCAGACAAATGGTACTTGGATACGGGGTGCAGTAACCATATGAGTGGTAAGAAAGAATTATTTCACCAATTAGATGAATCAAAACGTGGAAACGTGAAATTTGGAAACAAATCCAAAGTATCAATTATGGGTAAAGGTAATATTGTTATATCTTTGAAAGATGGTTCATAAGATTATATATCTAATGTCTATTATGTTCCTAGTTTGCATTGGAATTTATTGAGTTTGGGACAGCTTTCTGAGGAAGGAATCAAGATAACAATTGATAAAGGGATTTGCAAACTAGAGAATAAGGATAATGAGATCGTTGCTATGGTGAAAATGATAAAAAATCGTATGTTTCCACTATCTTACAGACTCAAGATAACAAGGGATTTGCAAACTAGAGAATAAGGAATCAAGATAACAATTGATAAAGGGATTTGCAAACTACAGAATAAGGATTTGCAAACTAGAGAATAGGGATATGCAATTGTTATGGATGTAAGTTGGTTATGGCACTTTCGTTTTGGTCATCTTAACTTTAATTGATGTAGAACGCAGCGGAATTTAAGAATAAACTAAACTAATACGAAGAACGATAAAATAACGATTAAATATCTCTAAATAACTGTAAACTCGATTAAACTTGATTGGGTTTTCTCTTCAACATGCGAATAATAGACAAACTAGATATCCTTTTATAGGATTCTGGACTTTCCTAGATAGACTTGAATTAGACTTCCTAAATAATTAAAATACTGCAACTGCCTAAATAACTAGACTCAAATCTGGACCTTTCCAATTATTGGAAATATTAAAATAGCATAATTTCCTAAACCTAATTTATCTAATAATCATACTAAAATAAGGACTTCCTAAATCTATTCTCTCTGGCCGGTTGGTCCATGACCGAGTTCGGTCATGGAAATAGTCTCCACGCCGGGTGCCCCTGCATCAGCTTCCCCTTCTCCCACGAGGTTCGTCCCGAACCGTTTCGATGAAAAAACAATGTGAGCCGCCCGTATACGCTGAATTCCGCTATGGCGATTCGTAATTCCCACTTTGCACAAAAGGTGTATAAAAACCAAAAGACACCATCGTAGATTATATAATTAGTTTCAATCTCATATTGTAAGGAATCTCGGAAGATCGATTGTGGGAAATAATCTTTCAACAAATTTCTACATCTCCCGTCATCTAGTAATTCGATGAAGAGGATTATACTGAAAACCGTCGAAAAATCCAAGTCTACACTCATCTTCTTCGCAATAGCATATATTGTTGTAAGTCTTCCTGAACGACATAAATTACTAGCAACAAAAAAGTAATGGTCTTTAGCCAACTCAACTGTGTGGTTTTCCCTCCTAGCCATGCAAACCGCTAAGCCCTTCTCGTCACAACCACCATGAATATAAGCAGAAAAAACTGTAGTAAAAGTAGAAACAACTCTCACAGACAATTCATCGAATACCTTCCGAGTTATGTCTTTTGTTAACTCGTTGGATACAAATTCCTCCTTATCTGAAACCAGTACCACATTCTCATCAGTCCTCATTGTGAATGAACCAGCACCTTCCACATTATCACGAACGAGTACCGGTGCCGGCCAGCCATACCCCATGGAGTTCACGTCATAAACAACCTTAACAAGTCCAAGATCCGTCATTGACCCTATGCCACTGACATTATCACTACTCGGCGAAATCACAACCATGGACATTCCACTACCAAAGCATGGTTCATCGTATCCATTGCTAGAGCTCCCATTGTTTCCCATTACACAATAAGAAGTTCCCATGCGTATTACTCCACGAAGTATTGTGTGTTGGTTTTGATAAAACCATTGATTAAACTGGGTAATTCCTCGAATTATTATATTGTTAAGGTTCTGGTGAAGGTGAGTATACATATAACTTTGATGAATTTGAGGGTCTTGAGACAAGTGATAACTTTGTTGGTTTTGTACAGCTACTAACGGGTGAGCTTGTTCAAACGGTTGAACCATAGGATAACCTTGGAAACCACTCAAATTTCCATCGTAGAAGCGTGAACCGATAGCTTTTATCTCCTCTCTCTTTCGTAGTGGTTCTGCATCTTGAGTGTACTGTGATATCTTTGAAGCTCCTCCAATCGGCAATATGTTGCTTTTGAAAATGCTTTTAACGTCGTACCGATTCATGTCAAAGTTAGTTACTGCACCCAGTCCTATAAACTTTATTGCAGCCATATCAGAAGCTTTTGTTGCTTCATCTTCGGTACTGAATGTTCCCAATTGAGCTTCATATCTCCCGGTCCATCCATGCTTCGTTACGCCCTTATATATCGATGTTTGCTGTCTAGATGTATCGATAGCTCTCTTTTTTGCTTCTTCAATCGCATTAGTACCTGCACCAATACTAGTACTACCTTCACCATTAATATTGGAACCCTTACCAGAACCCATAGACAATGTTAAGGACTGCAGATTTCCAACAGTTCCTTGAGATTTGTAGTTTTTGTGGTTGTCGATTTGCTCAACACCGAGAAAATCCGCAATCTTTGGTACTCCATTGCTGCTTCCAGCGCCATGAGATGAGTTCATCAAATTCCAATATGTAAAGTCTTGGTTTTGGAAGAAATAATCCATGTTATCATTAACCAAACCAAGAGATGACTGATTAGGTTGATGAGATGGAAGAGGACCAGACGAAGAAGTATCAATCCGATCACCATTATCCAAGTATTGAGATGAGGGGTTCACCTGGTATGGCAGTAAACCATTTGGATTATTTGTATCCAATTGTAGTGCATCAATTTCATGTTGATGGAGAGTACTCGATTCCAACGGTTGCTGAAAAAGTTGTTGTCCTGTATCCACATGTACTATCCCCTGATTAGTGGATAACAATTGACTCGTGAAATTTAGAGGACTCCCAACCAATTGATCCTGAGTGAGCTTGCCAGAGGAAGTAAATTGACACGGTTGAGTTGATGTCATTATAGACGCTGGGTCTAGTTTGTCAATATAGGGTTTGGGTGAGGTTGAGAACTGAGTTTCAACTTTAGTAGAAGATTGGAAATTTTCGGGTAGAAGTGTTGGTGATGTGGAATAGGAAAGAGAGGATGGTTGTGTTGGTGTTGGTGTTGGCGACGAATACGGTTGTATAAGAGGTGGTGAATACGGTGGTGGTGTATAATAAGAGTGAAGTGGTGGTGGTGGTGGTGGTGGTGGTTCGGTTGATGTCGGATAATAAGAAGATGGTGTTGGATAATAATAAAAAGATGGAGGTGATGTTGTATAACACACTGGTGGTGGTGGTGGTTCAGTTGATGTCGAATAATAAGAAGATAGAGGTTGTGATGGATTTTCTCGTACGGTTTCTCCCGAATTCCAATGATAATCGTACGAATCTCTATTCTCGTGCAAACATGATACGCATAAACATCGATTCGTTATTCCTTCATGAGTATAATCTGATTGAATATATTCTTCCTGGCGAATAGAATACGGTTCAAACTGATTTAACTGGTCTGGAAAAAAATTTCCAGAATCATTAGCCAAAAATTTTGGTGGCTCTGAATACCACATGATGTAGAACGCAGCGGAATTTAAGAATAAACTAAACTAATACGAAGAACGATAAAATAACGATTAAATAACTCTAAATAACTGTAAACTCGATTAAACTTGATTGGGTTTTCTCTTCAACATGCGAATAATAGACAAACTAGATATCCTTTTATAGGATTCTGGACTTTCCTAGATAGACTTGAATTAGACTTCCTAAATAATTAAAATACTGCAACTGCCTAAATAACTAGACTCAAATCTGGACCTTTCCAATTATTGGAAATATTAAAATAGCATAATTTCCTAAACCTAATTTATCTAATAATCATACTAAAATAAGGACTTCCTAAATCTACTCTCTCTGGCCGGTTGGTCCATGACCGAGTTGGGTCATGGAAATAGTCTCCACGCCGGGTGCCCCTGCATCATTAATAGTTTAAAGTTATTGCTCAGAAAAAATGGTTACTGGATTACCCGTATTAGATAATTCTAATAGTTTTTGTGAGGGTTGTGTTCTTGGAAAGCAACACAGGGATCCCTTTCCAGTGGGAAAGTCTGGCAGAGCTACAAAGCAGTTGGACCTGGTGCACTCTGATATTTATGGTCCTATTGAAGTGGAATCAAGTGAAGGTAATAGGTAATCTATTACTTTCAGTGATGATTACAGCAGAAAAATCTGGATTTATTTTTTAAAGCAGAAGTCAGAGGCATTTGAAGTATTCAAGGAGTTCAAAATCTTTGTTGAGAAGCAAAGTGGATATTTTTTGAAGGTACTCAGAACAGATAGAGGTGGTGAACATACCTCTAACCAATTTTCTGATTTTTGTAAGGAACAGAGAATTAAACATCAGCTTACTGTAAGTTACTCACCTCAACAAAATGGAATTTCAGAAAGGAAAAATAGGACAATTGTTGAGATGGCAAGGAGTATGATTAGAGGTAAGAACTTACCCAAATTTTTATGGGCAGAAGCTGTTGCTTGTTCTGTTTATGTTTTGAACAGGTCTCCTACCAAAAGTGTTTTGCCTAAAACACCTGAAGAGGCATGGAGTGGTTTTAAACCAAATGTGGAAGGGTTAAGAGTATTTGGGCGTATTGCGTATGCCCATGTACCAGATCAGAGAAGAAAGAAATTTGATGAAAAAGGTGAAAAGTGTATTTTTGTTGGTTACAGTACTGTTAGTAAGGGATATAAATTGTTTAATCCCAAAAGAAACAAAGTTGTTGTAAGTAGAGATGTGGAATTTATTGAAGATGGAGTGTGGGATTGGTCAGTTGAAAAACAACAAATGGGCATCAATATTGATACTGATACAGTAGCTTCAGATTCCCAATTAATTGAGAATACACCAATTTCTCCTGATACTCATGATACTTCAAATTTAGAGTTGCGTCCTAGTTCATCTCGTACTCGAGTCATGCCATCAAGGTTTGATGATTATGTTGTAACCAATGATAATGATGATTCTGACGAAGGTTTTGCAAGTTTTGCATTTTTTGCAGATTGTGATCCTATCACTTTTGAAGAAGCAGTAAAAAAATGTGGGGTGGATTTCACTTATGGATGATGAAATTCATTCCATTGAAAAAAATGATACTTGGGAGTTAATTTCTCTTCTTGCAGGAAAGAAATCCATTGGGGTGAAATGGGTTTTCAGAACCAAGTATAAAGCAGATGGTCAAGTAGACAGACTGAAAGCGAGATTGGTGGTGAAAGGGTACAAACAAAAACCAGGTATTGATTATTATGAAGTTTTTGCACCTGTAGTAAGACTTGATACTATTCGTATGGTTATTGCTTTGGCTGCCCAAAATAAGTGAAAATTACATCAAATGGATGTAAAATCTGCTTTTTTAAATGGGGTACTTGAGGAGGAAGTCTACATTGATCAACCTCCTGGTTATGTTAAAAGAGGCCAGGAAGAAAAAGTTTTAAGGTTGAAAAAGGCTCTTTATGGATTGAAACAGGCACCAAGGGCTTGGTTCACTCGTATTGATACATATTTTCTAGAAAGCGGTTTCGAAAAATGCCCTTATGAGCCAACTGTCTATATCAAATTTAATTCTCATGGAAATATCCTTATTGTATGTTTGAATGTAGATGATTTGATATTTACAGGGAGTGATACAACTATGTTTGAAGAATTCAAGGAGAAGATGACTAACAAATTTGAGATGACAGATTTGGGATTTATGTCATATTTTCTCGGTCTTGAAGTCTTGCAAACAGGGGAAGAAATTTTTGTATCACAGAAAAAATATGCTGCAGATATCTTGAAACAGTTCAAAATGGAGAATTGTAATGCAATTAAGACTCCAATTGAATCAAGGCAGTGTTTAGACTATAACGGTAAGGGTGAATTTGTGAATCCAACTTATTATAGAAGTTTAGTTGGTAGTCTTCGTTATTTGACTTCTACTAGACCTGATATTGTGTTTGGAGTGGGATTGATAAGTAGATTCATGGAAAAACCTAGTCAGATACATTTCCAGGCAGCAAAAAGAATTTTGAGGTACATCAAAGGTACCCAAACTCATGGAATTTTGTACTCACCTACTGACAATTTTAATCTGGTTGGTTTTACCGATAGTGATTGGGCAGGTGATATTAATGACAGGGAAAGCACTTCTGGTTTTGTATTTCACCTTGGTTCAGGTGTATTTTCTTGGTCATTAAAGAAACAACAGGTAGTTGCACTCTCAACTGCAGAAGCTGAATATATAGCTGCATCCTCATGTGCCAGTCAAGTTGTTTGGTTACGAGGTCTACTCGATGAATTTAGTCAGAAGCAAGAATCACCTACAACTATATTTTGTGAGAACAAATCAACTATTGCCTTAACAAAAAATCCAATATTTCATGGAAGAAGTAAACACATCGACATAAAATATCATTACATTCGTGAGCTTGTGAAGGACAATGAGATTGATGTGAAGTCTTGCAAATCAGAAGAACAAATGGCTGATATTTTCACTAAGCCATTAAAGGTTGATTCATTTTACAAATTGAAGATCATGATGGGCGTTATACCGTTTGAGTTTAAGGGAGGGTGTTAATTTTAATGTTATTTTATTTAAACTCAAAATTGATTTAATAATTAAGTTATTAGAGAGTTAAGTTAGTGGGAAGTTAATTTCTTTAGTTGATTAAGTTAGTGGGTTAAAGGATGAGTTAGTGGAATCATGTTAGTAGTGGTCTTAGTTAGTGGGTAGAATTTGGGTCTATAAATAGACTGGTCTTTGTAGTTTATTTTCATCAAATCAAGTATTCAATTCAGATAAATATCTTCTTTATTCTTCTTTGTTTGTGCAAGTATTTTTAATTTCCAACAGTTTTTGGTGTTCCCTTCTTCAAGAACTAACAAGCATCGCCAAGTTTCTCATATTTTGGTGATTCAAGATCAATTTGGCTTGTAGGGGATAGCCGGATAGTCCTTCGGTCGGTTTTCTCAATGTAAAAATGCTCTCTCGATCAAAATCTTCGAGACCTCCATTCAAACTCGATATTGTTTCATCTTCAACAACTTGAACCCACACTGGTTTGAGTGAACCAAAGCATTTTCTTGCAGATTTAGCTTGGGTGATTCATTGTCTTCTAAATTTGCGACTAATTGATGGTTTTCTTGAAATCCTTGCATCGGTTGATGATCTCGAGTGGTGGAATTGGGAACCCCATGAAGCTTCGATTTAGATTATCGGGTACTCAATTTGCTTAGAGAGAGAAACTTTGACAGGGCCGTGCCTGAGAGTTTAAGGGCCCCGTGCGAAATTTGAAACTGGGCCTTTTAGAACAAAAAAACTACAAACAAAATTTGAACAAAGTATAATTTCTTTGTTGAAATGTATTCTTTCTTTGTACAAAATATAGTATAAAATCTAAAAGTGGGTTTTTGGATGTAGCATTTTTGTATCATGATTTTCACATACATACCTTCTGAGTTTTTTTTACGAATTTTAGATATCTATTTCTAAAATTACTTCAAAAAATGAACCCAAATACGTAACAAAATGATAAAAAGAAGTGTAATAAAGTAAAAAAAAATAAAGAGTCAATTAGCAATGTACCATGAACATTATTTACAAAACCAACTAAAGAGCAAAAATTAATTTGCAAGCAATGGGTTTCGAACCCTCGCCAAATAGGTGGAATCAATCACTTCCAACCAGCCCAACTAAGAGATGTTTTATGTATGTGCCTGTATCTATATTTTATAAACAATAGCTATAAGGATATTATTGCAAATGGGCCCTTGTCGGTGGGGGCCCCTGTGCGGCCGCCCTGCCGGCACGGGCCCAAGCACGGCCCTGAACTTTGAAAGCGGGATTTCTTATTGGTTTTGTGAGAGATGGATGGAGGGGTTAGGGTTAACTAAGAAGGGACCGATACCTACATAGTTTGTTGGTGCTAATAGAGAAAGGAGTGGTTGGGCCTGGTGCTAACAGAGATGGATGCTAACAGCTTTTTAGCTCGGTGCCTTTAGAAGCACCCATAAAAAAATGGAGGGAGAACGGGAGAAGAAAAATATGGGAAAGAGAAAGTTTTCTTCTACCTGTGGCCTGTGGGTGGTGGTTGCTAAGTTTGCACTTGTTGTCTGCTCTTTTCTAGTGTTGGAGTAAATATAATAATAATAATAATATTGAAACAGATAGCTTACCTTGATCTACCACAAGCTCTTTACGACTAAACATTTAAATATCAAGCTTCAATAGGTTTATTGTCTTCTATTTCTACTAGAATATTATCATTTGGTAGCTGCAAAATTGCATGGGTTAACTCTCGATGACAAGAGTTGGAAACTGCAAAAATTTGACGTACGACTCGGCAGGAAGAGTTTCTGGTGGTACCGTAGAATGCGTAGGGATCAGAAAGAAAAATGAAAAACATTGTATCTCCTTATACCTCATTTGTTTGTTAAAACAATGCTAATAGATTGGTAAATAAATTGAATACAACATCATCTAATTCCTTCATTCAAAACATTTTAGGTAGATGCATATTCCCAACTCCCTAAAATAGTGGAATATATGGGGATGGTTGGGGATGAGTTTGATCAATCTTTTACCTACACCTTTCCTTTTTGGGTTTTTTTTGGTGAATTGCCCCGATCTAAGGGATACTTACTTCTTTTGCCCCAACTCAAAGAAAATTTGGCTAAATATCCTCTTTTATGTTTGCCGTTTTTTTGTTTCCCACCTTACCCTCCTATATATAGAATATCTAGAATTTCTAGATATGTTAAGTACTAATTAGGTTTTGGAATAATGGTTAGTTGTAGAACCCATTAGAAATTTGGGATTCTAATAATTAAGTTTTATAGATTGGTAGCTTCAGTTGAAACAAATGAGAAATTAAGAAATCAAACCAGGTTGATGTGTTTGTCAATGGATTGGTAGCTTTAGGTGAAGGAAGAAGATGAAGATGTGGATCTTTTAAGTTGCCAATTAAGTGTTTGGTGAAATTCCTAAAGGAGATACATTATTACATATGTTCTCTGGAGGTCCAAGAACAGTTACTAGATTAACATTGTCTCATTTTATGTTGTTGTCCATTCCATATGGCTACTATCAATTTTGCAATCATGTATAGATGAATTTTTTGTACTCTTGTTGTTTCATGTAAAATTTGAATATCAATTTTGTATAATTATGGTTTTTGTTCAAGTAAGAACCATACATTTTTGCTTAAACATTGTTGAATAAGGTAGCTGAATTTTATATGAAGTCTGATACAGGTCTATGTTTGGTTTGATGAGCTGGGCTTAGTTGGTTTGGTGTTTATCATTTATATGTGGTGCATAGTCGAAATCGGTCGATCCAAGTCGAACACCCTTGTGGACAATCGGTGGCGTCGTGTCAGTACCTTTTAAGCAAATTCGACATGAACCAACCGATTTGAACTCCAGTAACTAGGCAAGAAACTGGAGTGGATATCGGTGGCTTCATGTCGAACTCCCTTGTAGGAAATCGACATGAATCAACCGACATGAATCAACTGGTGGTTTAAAACTTTACTTATTTATTGAAAATTGGTCCAGATAATTTTGATCTTAATAGTGGCGAAATGCTTAATTCTCAGTTAATCGCTAACGGGTTTGGATCTAATTTGTTTGCAATGACAGCAATAGTTAATGTGTATGCGAAATGTCATCAGGTTAATGAAGCTCCGAAAATGTTTGAGAGAATGCCTGAACGAGATTTGGTATTTTGGAATACAATTATTGATGGGCATGCTCAAAAGGGTTAGCAGAGAGAGCTTTGGAATTAGTTTTAGGGATGCAAATGGATGGTAAGTTGCTAGGAGTTCAAATCGGTGGCTTCGCGTCGATTCCCTTCAAAGGATTTCGACATGAAACCACCGATTAGGACTGAAAGTATTAACCGATGGCTTAGTGTCGATTCGCTTCAAGGGGGTTCGACACCAAGCCACCGATTCAGATTGAAAGGGTTCGGCACCAAATAACCGATATTGACTCTAGTAGTTTTCCTAAAACAAAACAAGCAAATGTTTGACCACAACTTAATTCTACTTTTTAACTCCTACTAAGCAATTCATGAGAAAGAGAGGGATTGGAGCACTTAAACAATAATCCATTTAATTGATGAACAAGTTTCTAATTACACATCACTTTGCATTTTAGTATAATTTGAATCTCATCACTTTGTTTGCTACTTCACATTTAGGAGAGAATATCCATAACATTCTTTGTCTCTTTGTTGTAGAATTCAACATGCTTGCACAAGGTTCATCTCTGAGTACCTGCAAGAAATAATAATAGTTAAAAACATGAAAAGTAGGGGATATACTTAAAGGTCATCTTTCGGTTCTATTTATCCATTCAAACTTCTCAAAAAAAAGAAGTTCAGTTCTTTTGTAAGACAAAAAGAGTTTAAAGACTTGCTTACTAGGCTTGTTTTTTCCCTCTCCAAATTCATCATTTACAAGCTCTGTGGAAGAAACAAATTAGTCAATGACTGTAACATGATGAAGTTGAAATATATACTCCACTTCAATGAGTTTGCTACCATCTATCCCTAGTCCAATGAAAGCACTTTTATAATTTCATGTCTTCATCCAAATGTTGATATGAGGAAAGCCAGTTGCATTGTTTAGTTTAATATCCTTCATGATCGGAACAACTGAAATGAAGAAACTATTGAAGTACCTTCCATGTCAAATATTGCTTTCTTTCCAAGAGACATTGAATCTCAATATAAACCATGAATTGAAGCAAGGAGCGAAAGAAAAAAAAAAAGCAAGGAGCGAAAGAAAAAAACAGATCTTCCATAATATGCAACCCAATAGCATCTCTTGTGCTTTAGTTCAACATCCAGCTTCTTTAACAATTCTTATTTCATCATACCATCACAAATTAATAACATAATCATTCAAGAATAACATTGAATTCAATGGAAATACCTGTTGGGGGATGAGATTTCAAATTAGAAATATAACCAAACCAATGCAAAATTACTTACGCCCAATTTCAATAATCTCCACCAGTTCTTGAACTAATCTTATGCAATTGGCTTGTACTTTCTTAGCAACTAAAGTTTATGAGTTTTAATGGCTTAAATTTTGGTTGTATTTAACCCCAATTGTAGTGATTTCCCATTTAGAACAACTAAGTCTCTCATAAGAATTTTATCAAACACTTGACATGCATAATCTAAACCACCTTTATCTCCATACATACAAATCAATAGAGTCTTCTTTATATTGTATCTCCATACATACAAATCAATAAAGTCTCTATAATTTTATCTAATTCAAACTCACTTTAAATTATCCTCTCATGAATCTTCTTACCTATTCAAAGACTCCTAAGATTTGGTGCTCGATCTAGAGAAAAACTTCGTGGGAGATCAAAATAGAGATCAATCGAGTTAGTTCGAGAAGATTTACTGATTCCGAACAACAAAATAAACGTTCAGTTGAGGGATTTCGAAGAATTTCGAGCTACTAGTGAGATTGAGGAGGAGAGAGATGAAGAAGTCGGGAGTTTCTCCGCTTGTGGGGATAAACTTAACATATCTAGAAATTCTAGATATATTATATATAGGAGGGTAAGGTGGGAAACAAAAAAACGGCAAACATAAAAGAGGGTATTTTACAAAATTTTCTTTGAGTCGGGACAAAAGAAGGAAGTACCCCTTGGATCGGGGCAATTCACAAAAAACCCTTCCTTTTTTTACTTGCCCGAGTTAGTCGGATAACTCTTTTTTTTTTTTTGAGACAACCGTAAATATCGTATTATTTATAGAATCAGGAGTTTACAGATGGAAAAGAAAAGTTACAACAAAGGAGCTAGAAACCGTAAAGCTCAACATAAAATTAATCCTCCTAATTGTAACTCTCATGGCCACATGAAAAGCCGTCGGCCTAACTGTCTTAAATCTAGCAGCAGTCCAACCGTTCAGAAAAAGAAGAAGAGTAGCAACAGAATCCCACAAGTAAGCGTTTAGTAGAGTCCGAGTCAGTTGCAGCTCATTCGACATCAAGCGTGAGGTCTCTAGAAACCAGTGCCACTCCATAAAACTTTCAAGCAAACCTGCCCACATTTGTCTCGGAAACACAAAGAAAAACACCTCCCAGATAGGGTGACAAAGGAAATTAATGTCTCCAAAGAAGGCAATTAAGTTCCAGATTTCGGAATCGTCAGATTCCAGGGTTACCCTCCAGACTTCTCTCGATAGAGAAATAATATCCAATTGTCCGCCAGAGGAGGAAAGATTGAATACCTGGTGATTAGGGTCGCTAATCCAGATCAAGTCGAAAGACCCGATTGAATCAGCAAAGAGGAGCAGCAAAGCTACTAAAGGTGGAGGGAGTGTGAATACATTTGTGTTCCATGACAAATACCGAACAAGTTTATATCGAGGAGCCATTAAAGAGATGTAACCAGCTCTAGAGAAACAATTAGTTCTAATAGTAACTTGAGGAATATATCTAACCAATTTACCAGGATCATACGGCCTGCCTAACAGGAATAAAGCCCACGCCCATCTAGATGCCCCAGGGTCAAACGTTTGGCCTAAAAGGAATAAGGCCCAAGCTCGAGTAGAAACTCCAGGATCAAAGGGGTGCCCTAGCTAGTAGCAATTACAAGCCCAATAGAAGGAAAGTAACTTGGGCCCAGTGCAATCCGAGCCCACTAAGACTTTGGTAGTCGGCCAAGGAGATTGTGGGAGGCAAGTGTGAGGATACGTGTTACAATCAGAAGGAACAAGCTCTCCACAAGTGGCACGCGTCCTGTCTCTCGCAATTGGCCGGAGATTGGTATTGTTATCGGAATCTTCAAGCTCGGCGCCGAGAAATCCATGAAGGTAAAATTCGGCTTTTGGTATAGGGACACAAGTTTAATGTATTGGGACATTCTCAATATTCCAACTTCCTGACTTTGATGTCCTTATACCAATTGTTAGAAAGACATCATCTCCAGGGGCTAAAAACGAATTAAAACACTTTTATAGGTACTTATCACCGAAGTGATCCATGAAGAGATCAGTCTTCTTCTTTCCTTGTCTCTGATCTGATCTCTAATTCTTCTCCCCTTCTTATCTTTAATGAGAAAAATATATATATGCTTCAAAACTTTTGAGTGGGATCTTCATCTTTTCTCTAAAGGACTAAGAACATAAGAAAATACTTGGAATATCAACCTTATACAGTAGATCTTCTTTCTTCTACAAGTTTCTCTCTTCTCATTCATTCTTCTTCTTTGCTCTCTTTCTCTTACACACATTTATAAGTCCAAACCCAATAACATTTGTCTGCATCCAAAAAACATTAGGAACTCCATACACCCAAGGATTCCGACCATTTTTTTTCTATTCATAATTCCAACAAGGTGACTTAAGTTTTGTCATATACATAAAATTCCAGCAAGATTGACTCAAATTTTGTCATAATTTTAACAAAGTGATCAAAATCCTTTTGTAACAATGATTAAGGGGGTCGAACTTTTTGTAACAACGACTAAGAGGGTCGAAATCTCTTAGTAAAGTTGGTTAAATGTTTTTCGAGACTGACATTTTCCCTATTTTACAAGAAATCAAATCCAGACATAAAATTTCTTTCCATTTTGTTTCGTATTTATTTAATCTTTGTTTCCTTTGACAATATTACAATGGATTAAATTAATGAGAAAATTTGTCTTGGATTATGGATTTTCGTTCATTTGAGAATTGAGGTTTTCTGCAAAGAATGGAAAGCACTTCGGTTCTCACCTTTTAATCTAGCACAATTGGTTACAGTGGAGAATGAGAAAGTCATGGAATTCTTAAAGGAAGAACCCCAACTCTATCAATTTTTGTTGAAGATGAGGTCTATACTGAATGTCATGAGGAGGTTTTTATGCCAACAATAAGTTTAGGTTGGGTCTGGGTTCATACGGTAAGGATTTTAATGTGGGGTCCTTAAAACCAATACTATCCTACTTTGTGGGGTTATTTGCAAAAATATGTCTACTTACTAAAACAACCTATGTCCCTATACATTTCATGTCCCTATACATCAGACTCGTGTCCCTATACCAGCTGCCTAAAATTCAAACAAACTTAAAATTACACACTGATCTACTACCATCGTATTAAGAGAGAAAGGAAATAACCTTCCTAAAGAACAGATCAAGAAGGATTCTAGAGATAAACAGAGTTACTAGTATGCTGGTACAGACACAAAACTTGAAGTTTAATAAGCTACAAAAGGATTCTTAAGAAAGATTTATGAGTAAAAACTTTTCACTGTCTCTTTGCCTGAAAAAAGATGGTATTTCCAAGCTTAGATCTGCTTTCTCTCTCTAGAAATTAAAGAGAGATAATCTGTTTTTCCATGAAGAAGTTTTTACACAAACTCTCCAGATGCTTGCTTCCATTATCTTAACCCTCAAAATTGATTGTCCAACCCTAGATCTACTCTCTATCTCTCTAGAAAGTTGAAAAAGTTAATGATGGATGTTGCTGAAGAAGGAGATGGAGATGGTTGAACTTCAAGTTGCAAAGATAGGTGGATGAGATTCCCTGCGATTGGGCCAGGGGGCCCTTATCTCCGATTACCGGCTCTGACTGCCGGTGATCAAGATCCAAATACTGAAGTTTTTTTGTGACGTCTTGAGAGTTTCTCTCTCTTCACATGGGGTTTCCAGAGATAGTCCTACTCACTTCGTTTTGCACCATTGATTCGAGTCCATTGTAACTTAGTATTATAAGTTATACATTCACATTCACACTTTTAATTCCTTTTTTGTTTGTAATGGTGGAAAAGTGTGATGAATTTTTAAGTTTTAACATTACTTTAGCATAGAGAAGATCTCCCGAATTTCATGGTCTCCTGCCGAATTTATTCCAATTCCATCAACTCGGACTCGGATAGCGTGATCGTTAGAACACTTCATATCAACAGAGACTTGATCGGTCTATCAATATCGAATCAAAATCTTCTCTAAATTTTGCTCGGTTAAACCGATCAACCCGAACTCAACCGAGTCGAACCAAATCGTTGGAACACTTCATATCAACAGAGACTCGATCGGTCAAAATCTTCTCTAAATTTTGCTCGGTTAAACCGATCAACCCGAACTCAACCGAGTCGAACCAAATCGTTGGAACACTTCATATCAACAGAGACTCGATCGGTCTATCAATATCGATTCAAAATCTTCTCTAAATTTTGCTCGGTTAAACCGATCAACCCGAATTCAATCGAGTCGAACCATGGCGGGCGGTCGAATAATCGGCTCGACTTCGACCAATGATTTAGTCATATCGCCACTTTTTGTTCTACTTCATCTTAAGCCAAAATCGAAAAAAAAACGGTTGCTGCTCACCCTTATTTTGTTTTACAGTGATTTTTCCATTGACCCCGCTCTTATATCACTAGTAGGACTACACCCCATTTTTTTTCTTAAACAATTGATATGCACCTCCATGTGCATGAAAAACTTCAACTCATAACTAAATTGAAATGTGCAAATAACACATGAAGACAATGACAAAAATACCCCTCGTGACATTTCGATTTCAACTCAAGCTCATCCTTTTTTTTGTTCACGATTAATCACCTCCATCACCACAACCACCTTCTTCGACCTCTATTGTGGTCACTCCACCTTCATCGACCACCACCGCCTTCATCGACCGCTATTGCGTGCATTCTACTTTCATAAACCAACGCCACAATCATCTTCATATTCTCAGACCACCAGAACCAGTGGTACCAACATCTTCATCTTCACTCACCACCACCACCATCGATCATCGCCACCATATATATGCATCCTCACCACCATTACATGTTTTCAACTTTGTCACCTTGACGTAAAAAATAATTTGACGAAATATTCCTAAAACCAGCCAAAATGTGAGAGGGATTCACAAAATCTCAGATGTCAAAATAAAATCAATAAAGATCATATCTTGAATAATTCCAACATTTCATATAAAGATCGTACAAAAACAAAATTGCAACTTCAAAATAAGAAATTTTCAACAAAATCAGATTTTTGGCTATGAAACTTATAAAGGTCCTAGAAACTTCGTAATACGGCGACCACCAAGAATCATGGCAGTATATCATCAATTACACTTTCAAAAAGAAAATAATCAAACTCTTAGTCATCCCAACCAGTCCATTTTTGTTTCAATGTTTCAAACTTAAACCTAAATAATAACTAATAAGGGTAAAACTGGATCAAGGGAATTATTTTTTATATATATCTCCAAGATACAAATACACTGGAATTAAGATTGTTTTTATATTTACGTTATTTGTTTCCATCTATTATTATACTCTTCTATTATAAATAAAAATGGAAATATATGGTTATCATCAACCAGAATCTAAATCTTTCATGGTATCTGAGCTTAGGAAACTCTAAAGAATATTGTTTGATCCTATTTCGCTTCTGCTTAACCGGTGGCAGTAGCCAATTCAATGACTACCGTCCGTAGAAATCGAAGTTAAATTTTCCTTTTTCTTTTTGTTTCAGGTATATTAAGATTAGTATCAATTTCTTAATGGGCTGATCATATTTGGTTCACCAAATTATGGTTTGATATTCTTCTCGACGAAAATTAAAAGACTAATCATAATCGGTTAGATTGCGAGTTTGGTTGTTCAAGTAAGTTCCATTTTGGTGCAAGATTGATGATACCTGTTAAAAGGAGTATTTTTCGCTGATCGATAATATCAGACGTCGTTGTTTACCGTTAGTTGGAGTGCAAGGTTGTTGCCTCCATGTTGGTGTTTCTGCTCGGTTTATCTTCACAAGCCAGTTGTCTCGTGTTTTTACCACATGATTTTAAATACGTTGTGATTAAGCTCATTAAGTGTAAAGAGTTGATGACAAAATTTGTCAATTCAATTATCAGTCAGAATGAAGATGACCTGAAGTTGGATCATGTCTGAATGGATGATTCTACTCCATTGATTCCTTCCACGAACAATTTTGATCTTGTTCCTACTCGTGGAAACCTGGGGGAAACCCTGCAAGGAGCTCGGAAACCTCTCCGACGCTCAGGATAGATAGATTTATCGTGTAGATAAAAGGTTGAGTATTGATTGAACTTTAGAGTTTGTTTGTCAATGTACCTCTTTGAGGTGATTTGATGTTCTTTTATAGGTTGATTTCGACTGACTGTTAATAGACGGTGATGATGAGGCGGTTGAGATTCATCTTGTTGTATTGCAACTACTATTCCGTAGTTAGAGATCTAAGATTTCTTTTTTAGTTTGTATCGTATCTTAGATATCTAGAAGTTCCTCTGTTTTTAGGATCCTCGATAGATATCTTTCCAAGTCAAGGAGATGTTTTCTTCTTTTGAGACTCTTAAAGTCCAAGTTAGGCAAATACTTAAGATCTTCACCGACTAAGATCTTTGGTCAGATTCGGAATCAAGTCGGTAAGTGTTTGGCACGCTTCTACCTTCCCATATTTAGGGATTAAGCTATCGACCTTGCTTACGTGAACCCCCTAGCCTTCTCCCGAATCCCCAGGAGTACCTAGTTGTATTTGAGCTAGGGCAAGGCTTAGGCGCCTAGGATAATCGTACTGACACCCCAGTTTTGGGATTCAGTTTGGCAGACCTCCTTCGTATTTGACCTCCCTTGCTGACGTGACGCGGGTTAACCCATAGGCTTTTGGTCTTCTCTTGACTTATTGACCTTGGTCAACTGATGACCACTTTTTGTATCATCACAAAGGGTTTTTGAATCTAGTGTTGTTAATCCCATGTTTTTGAAATGTCTTCTTAATCTAGTTTAACTATGTCATGTGTGCTCGTTATTACTGTTGTAATACTTCTACCGATCTACATACAAAAAAGTTTGTTTGTTAACAAATTCCAAGATTGCCTTAATGAAGAATGTGTCAACTAATCGTCTCATCAAGTTATTTCCCAAATTGAACTTTCGATTTGATCCTCCATTTAATTTGCGAGAGGGTAATAAGAGTAAAAGTGAAACTTAAATCAAATATTTTTATCCAAGATACAAATCAAGGAAAATATTTTCACATGTATCTCCAAGATACAGATACACTAGAATTATGATTATTTCTATATTTAATTTATTTTTTTTCATCTATAGTAATACTCTTCTATTATAAATAAATGGAGGTATATGGTTTTTCTCAACCAAAACCTAAATCTTTCAATAACCCTCAACAACTATCAACCCAATTGATTTTTGCTCTACTAATTTTAATTTAAACCCAAAGTTTATAAGGAAAAAGCTTAACTTTAGATCTAAATTGAATCAAATATCTAATATCACATAAGATTTGATTGATCAATAATTTCGCAACAGAGGCGCTTTCAACTGAGATTGAAAACTTAAACAAGAAATAAAAGCAATGATTTATCCCCTTGAACATTAATTGAGTAAATGTTGATTAACATCAATATAAAATAATTAGGATTTTCTTCCACAAAAATATTTGCAATCAAATAAAAATGAAATTCTAAACTATAACAAAGATATGATGAAAGAGACAGAGTTTCTTTTGTCTTGCGACAAATTTATTAGCTTCAAAGATGCTTGAACTGATGTTGAAATTGAAAGTGATGTTTCTTTCTCTAAAGGCGGGGTGAACATCCATTATTTTCTGAGGTGGTAAAAGAAAAGCTTATGAAATTTTTTCTGTTTTGTTGTTCGAAAGAGGAAGAAAGAAAAATCGACCATTTAAATATGGAGAAAGCAAAAGAGAGGAGATTCAAGGAAATTGGGAAAGAAAAACAGTAAGATTTGAGGAAGTCAAAGAGATTGAGTCGGGAAAGATGGGCAAAAACTTGAATTCATCTCATTTATGTTCTTTCTTGTAGGAAGATCTCTATTAGAATATTTTATTTAAATGAAGGCGGTGAATATGAAGATAAGGTGATGGGGATGATGGTGGTGGTCGTCCTGGTCAACGAAGATGATGATAATGATGGTGGTTGTAGTGGTCGGAGCAAGTGGAGATATTGGTCTATGAAGGTGGTTGCGGTGATGGACGTGATTATGGGTTAAGAAAGAAGATGGGTTTGAGTTAGAAATTGAAAAAAAACGCATCTTTTTCTTGATTCAGATGTACAATTCGCACACTTCAAACCAGGGACATATCTACATATGGCCAGGAGGGGCCATAGCCCACTGACCCTTAATATTTATACCACCACAAGTATTTGAAGGAGTTAAAATTGCCCGTGAAAGTATATTAGCCCCTTATTCCAACCCAATGCAAGCTTAGACCTAAGCCCAATCCTATCCACCTAGTCCTTTGTGTTCCTTTTTTTTTAACGGTGATTCCACAAATCAAACAAATACTCGTCCATTACAAAGAAGATAAAGGATTAAATGAGCAAATAACAACAAACAAATTACGTACTTCTAGGTACCAACTCCTCATAAGCCAAATTATGAGGGACCGAATTAGCATTTCGGTCAGAAAGGGCACAGACACACGTCTTTATCTAATCAGCACAGCAGATGGTAATCTCGTTGCTTAGTCGCCACGGGGGGTCAAGAGAGTCGTCCGATAAAAGGGTAACCATCACCCTCGAATCTCCTTCAATTTGAGTATCGTATAAATCAGAATGTATCACCATTTCCAACCGTAGCCTAAAGGCTTTCATCTCGTTGTGGAGAGCCAAAATGAGGGTCAATCGTTTCGATCTTGAATCAGTCACTGCTCCATTGCTATTTCGCATAACTGTTGTCGCCGAAGCTCCCTCTTGACGATATGCACCATCAACATTTATCTTGAAACAACCTTGTGATGGTGGTCTGCAGTGGGTTACTTGTAGATTAACAAAAGAAGGAGCAGACAGTAAGAGATGGGGGTTTCGTTTAAGTCCCATTTTTGTCAGCCACCAGAGACGATTCAGATCTGAGCTACAATATCGGAAGTGGAACTCGTTTCGGTTTTCCCACCATATCCATAACAGAAGTGTATTTATGCCATACTCCATTAGCTACATCTCCTTTATTAAGAATATCTTGTAAATTAGCCACTGAATCTGAACCTAACTGCATCAAATCATGATCAAGGGTTATAAAAATTTTGAACAAAGAACTGCACCAAACAAATGATTATGAGTTTCGACTTCCTGGAATGACATAGTTTGCATTCCTGATCGAGTTGAGGTAATCGTCTTCCTTTATTTGATAGAGTCGCTAACCCTTCGTGAAGTAGTTTCCAGATAAATAACTGTATCTTGGGATCCATCTGATTTTTGTTCCATAATTTTGTCAAAGGAAAGTTGGTAAGATGATCCTGAAGTACTACCCTTTCTTTGACCATAGAATAGTAAGATTTTGACGAGAATATTTCATTCTCTGTCTCACACCATATCAATATGCCTCGGCCTTGCTGACGAGGAATAAATATATTGTTGGTGGCCACAATGGTATCTTGATCAAAATATTCTTGTAGTATCTCCTGTTTCTATTGATTAGTAGTAGTATCTATCAGATCATAAACCCATTTTATGGTAGCAGGTAAAGGTCGAATTAATGTAGGTTTATGAGTTAGCAAATCAGGTAGCCAAGGGTCTACAATGGAGACCTCAGTACCACACCCAATTTGCCATATAACATGATCTTTTAAGACATCCCTGACTTGTTCTGCCAACTTGGGAAGTCAACCCTTGTTTCCACCCTGCCAAAGCTTTTTTTAATTTATCCAAAAGCCAGGTATATATCTCTATTCTTGGTGCTTGTAACAGGGAGATATATTAATTTTGCATAGTTGAAGGAACTCCTGACCAAAGAAGATAGATGATTTATCAAAGTTTACTGCCTGACCAGAAAAGTCAGCATATTCAACCATGAGGAGTAAAATTGCATTTAAATTAGATTGATTAGCCTCTCCACATAAGATTAGATCATCTACAAAGAGAAGATGAGTGATGGGGGGGCTATGATTATTTAATTTGTATCACACTTACTCTCATAGTGATGAATAAGTAGAGATAGGAATTGGGAAGTTAGGATAAACAAGTAGGGTGACAAAGGACACCCTTGCCTGAGACCCTTTGAGGTTGTAAAAGCCCCATGAAGACCCTCATTAATCTGTACACTAAACTGGCCAGTAGTAACACAAGAAATAATGAGATGTAGGATAGAGCCAGCTAACCCAGTGGCCCGAAGAACATGGGTCGGGAAGGACCAATTGACCCTATCATAGGCCTTGGTCATGTCCATTTTAAGTGAGAAACCACTTTTATTAGCTTTAGATCCATGCATAGAATGTAAAAGTTCATGAGTGACCACTACATTATCTAGAATCTGTCGATTAGGGACAATTGCACTTTGGGTCCACATAATATTTTCTTCTAGGAAAGGTCTGATACGGTTTGCAACTAATTTAGTGATGAATTTCTAAATAGAGTTGCATAAGGTTATCGGGCGAAAATCTGAGGCCATGCATAGAATAATAGTGGAGTTGAAAGAAGGATCAATAGAACCTGATCGGAATGTTGACTGTATAAATTAAGCCCATTTAGACCTAGCTCGTTATTCAAGTTTGGATCTTTCCAACTCTTCCAAATACAATATTTCTTCTTGGTAGTTACTTTCAAAGGCTAAGATGTCATCGGTAGCTACAAGCGACTGGACATGCAATAGTCTCTGTTTCAGAAGTTTTAATCTATTTTTAATCAAGTTTGTGTTCCTTAATCTTATAACATAATTATATTTAAGTGGTAATTTTGAGTGGAATTGCTATATAAATTTCTCAAACTAATATATGACTAGAATAGTTCGACCCCTCTCTAACAAAAAATTCGGGTGTGTTCCCTGCTTGAGACTTAATTGGGAGTTGAGGTTTTCTGTTGAAGGTGTTTATCAATTGCATCTTGATGATGTTGATCACTAGTCATTGCCCATCCCCAAAAGGCCCCAAAGGTTATAATTAGGGTGGATCCTCTCAAACAGAGGTTCCACCCTACTATTTTTTTGTTTTATTTAAAAAAATGTTTTGAATTTTGTTTTTTTAGATTTTTTCTGGTCTTTTTGTTTATCTTTTTAAACACTTCTATCTCGAGAACTAGATCAATATAAATTTAAAAACTGGTAATCTATAAATGAAAAATATAATTAAAATTTCACAAATGCAGATCTCCAACGTATAAACACAAATTAAATTTAAGTTTGGAACCCCTCATTTAAGAAACCAATTGAAGAATTGAAGAGCTCTTAAAAAATTTCAAGCTTCCAATTAGATTGAGAGCCTAGCTTTTGGGAGTTGAACACATTTTTATGTGTCCCAATACAAGATATACATTTCCCTGTACAAAATTGTAAATGACAATGGAGGATACTGAGGTGGCATGACCATCCGGAATGCATAATAATCCATGCATGCCTAATCATATCATGATTATCCTCATTCATCCATAACTCATCTTTTGTATTTCACCAAAAAAAAAATACTATTCATCTTTTATATAAAGAACATAAGATGTCATTTTGAGCCTTTCATTCTTTGCGGACAAACTTTGACAGTTTTTGGACGGCAAGACTTGGAGTTTGTAATAGCATATAGACCGTTACCATATTTACAGTAGAATTAATAATTACATCACAAGGGGCGTCCGGACCTTGGTGGAGTGGATCAGGACCGTGGCCGACAATTTCGGAGCCCAGTGTCAAATTTCAGTCAGACTCTTTTATATAAATTCGAATTAAAAAAAATTTACACGAGAAGTAATAAACACAAATTTAAATTAATTACATGTGAAATGTTATAATAAGTCATTGATAAACCAAATGAATGGTGTTGCTCCATCATTGTCCTAACCAAATAAATATTCCCTATTTTGTATTGGATTTTACAAAAATTAAAGCTTCGCTTTTTTTTCACATAATTTAAAATGAAAGTTTGTAGAGATAGATTGATATAGAAAAATTGTTAAGAAAAAAAGATTATGTAGAGATGTGGAAGTGGGAGAAGTCTAGATAGTGAGTGAGAGAGTTGGGTGTAAAAAAAAACTTACAAAAAAATTGCTTTTGATGAGAGTTGAACCCATGACTTTCAATCCACATACCAACCAAATTACCAATTGAGCTAGTATCTATCCACTGTTCAAATCTTACGCTTCTTTTATAAAAATAGGCTAGCTAGACAGTATCTAAGACTAAATGGGCCCTTGTGGTTGGGGGGCCCAATGCGAGCGCCCTGCCCGCACTGGGCCATCCCCGACCCTGGAGTGGATTGGTGCCCACCCACATGCCAAAATCAAAGAATTAGTCAATTAGTATGAGATATCTGAGTATGAGATATCTGAAACGCCACCAACATCGTGAACATTTACGACATTTTAACAACAAAAAAAAATGAACATTTACTATACAAAGCGTATTTGGACATTGATGCATGTTCATATAAAATGTACGCGACATTTATCGAGATTATTCAAGACATTTTAATACATTCAAAGACATTTTAAGATATTGACAAAATGTTTGTTGGACATTTCAAGACAATGACTCATAGACGCAAGGCCGGCCCTGACTTTTCGGTGGCCCGAAGCGAGGTCTGAAAATGTGGCCCTTTCTATCAAATTGTAAAATGTATTACATGAAAACCGTAAGTACTGCAAAATATTTTGATCATATTTATAAACAAATTAGTTTTTTTTATGATTACAATCACTGAAATTTTTCGATGCAAAGTCACTAATAATTGTCGAATAATCAAAACTGTCAGACATATCCTTCTCAATAGATAATATAGTTAACCCGTTTAACCTTTCTTGCGACATAGTAGATCGAATATAAGACTTAATCAACTTTAACTTAGAAAAACTTCTTCCTGCAGAGGCAACGGTAACTGGTATAGTCAACATATTTTTATAAGAAACTCATGTGTTCGGGTAACAACCTTTCTTATCTTTCAAAAAATCTAGCACTTCAATTGGTCTTTTGATCTCATTTGGTAAAAGACGCTTCAACACTTTCAGTTCAGAAAATAAGTCTAGTCCGTCTATGTCATATGCCTCATTATGCTTGAAAAAGGTTTCAAGGCAAACACATGAATCTCTCAAATCACCATCATCTTGGGAGTTTAACTTTTTTTAACTCAAACAGAAAACCAAATATTTCTTTGTACTTCTGAAATTGCTCGAATCTGCTCTTAAATGAATAAAGAGCATAATCTAATATGTATATGAAATAATTAACTTTAAATGCTTCTGCAGACGACATTGATGGATCTTCACACAAATTCTCGTCAAACTATTTTTTTTCTTCGAATAATACGTTTTTTCTGAAATGTTGCTTCAACTCCCGTCTTAATGGCAATCTCTTTAGCTTCAATCATGCCTTCTTCAAACCCCACTTCTCTATAATCTTCAAGATAACGAATGAGTCCGTTCAATTTCTCTAATGCAACATCAATATTTATATCTTCAGTTTGAAGTGTTTTGCTGATAGAGTTTACCGCAAACAATATATTATGCCAAATAACCATGCTCAAAAGGAATTCAAAATTTTCAAAGTCTTGTTCTGATATATTTTCGGCATTATGAACTGTGTTTTAATCATCACTTGTCTCCACCAATTCTTTTAAAGCTTCTAGTAGTTAGGATTAAAGATTAGGCTTTCATCAATAGTTTTTCGTTAACTTAATAAACCCTACACCATCTAGATATTGTCAATTTTGTTATTATATATAACAGGAAAGAGAGGGAGTAAATAAAAAAAAAATTAGATTTGGATGAATTTAATAAACTCTACAACATCTAAAGATCATATATTTATATATAATAAGGAGAAAGAAAAGTAAATAAATACTAGTAGAAAATAGAATTTGTTTTATCCTAAATAAGGCAATAACTCGATGACTTTGAAGAATCTAAGAAGGGAAGGTGACTAGGTGAGATGAGTAGATGACAATGGATCTCTCATCCCATAGTGGAGAAGAAGAGGGTGTTCTCGGGTCCGGTTTGACACTTTGGCTTGAATAAAGAAAAGGATAATGGGATTTCATGATTTAGATATTCAAATTTTAAAAAACATTTTTTTTCATGTCAAACAAACTATTGGGCCCACCATTCATTTAATAGTCATCGAATTTGGTGGCCCTTTTTACTTAACATTTGTTAAATGGGGCCCTTATAATTTTCTTAGAGAGTTAGGCTTCTTGTATATTTCTTAAAGAAATTAATGTCTTTGGTGGCCCCAAAAGTCGGTGGCCCGAAGCGACGCTTTGTTCGCTTTGCCCCAGGGCCACCCCTGCATAGACGAAATGTATAGTAGACATTTTCAAGACATTGTGTCTGTAAGACTGTAACATCATAATTTGTAAGTTTTCTTTTCCAAATTTTCATTGAATTTTTTTGGTTCTTTTCTTTAGGAAATATCATAATTTAAAAAATATAATATGTGAGAATATATTTGTTTGCTTTTGTAAAAAGTATAGAGAAAATTTTGTTTACTTTTTCTTGTTTTCTTATTGAAATTATTTGAATTTCCTATTCCATGTCTCTTTTTCTCTTTCAATTTTTGAAATAAATACAGTTCAACAAAAAAAAAAATAAGTCGAGTATGCAATTTCAATGCAAAAAATATCTTTATAAGCTCAAATTTGTGTGTAACTAAAGAATTTTAATATATAGACATCAAAATAAAACCTACCTAATTCCCATGTTTGTGTTGAATTGTTCAGCGTGTGCCTCGAACTCTTGACCTCTAGGTGGAAGATTATACCTCTATATATGTAGGGAAATACTCAAATGACCTTCCTTTTGAAGTTTCCATCCATTAACCACCCATTAATCTAATAATACCCTTCTCTACTTTATATCGTTCTTTGGTCTATCACAACTCCTTTCTTTCTCTTTCTTTATCGTCGTTACCTTTCTTCCAGGACTTTTCTTATGAACATGAAAAGATAAAGTATAAATGAAAGAGATAAACATAAAAAACAAACATATTTACTGGGAATGGAGGTCCATCAAAGAAAGAAGAAGACAAAAGGTGATATGGATGAAGAACCTATACAGGGAAAGAAAGAAGACAGATATAGAATGAGAAAAGAAAATAGAGTGTATTTGTGAAATATTCAGAAAGATAACATTCAATGGACGGTTAACAGATGAAATTTTTTAAGGGTTATTTACCAGCTTCCCGCTTGGCCTCCTACTTTACGAGAAATACTCATATGGACCCCTTCTGTTATAACACCGTCACTCTCTCTCCTCCATCATGTTTTATCTCTCTGCCAAGTCACGCCACATCATCTGTTACGCCACCTCATCACCCTCTCCGGCAGAGGTCGTCGGCCGACCAACAAGAACAGACCGAGATCTGTTCGTGAAGAACAGATCTCAGTCTGTTCTTCAATGAACAGACCAAGGTTTGTTCTTCAATGAACAGACCAAGGTTTGTTCTTCAATGAACAGACTAGGTCTGTTTAGTGAAGAACAGACCACTCCGGCGAAGGTCTCCCTTTGCCGGAGTAGTTTTAGAGAGAGAGAGGAAGAGAGAAAAAAAAATTCTTTTTTAGTTTGAAGGTTGTCGGCCGGAAATTTTGTCGGCCGGCGACCTCTGTCGGAGAGGGTGATGAGGTGGCGTAACAGATGATGTGGCGTGACTTGGCAGAGAGAGAAAACATGATGGAGGAGAGAGAGTGACGGTGTTATAACGGAAGGGGGTCATATGGGTATTTCTCGTAAAGTAGGGGGTCAGGCGGAAAACTGGTCACAAAGTAGGGGGTCATTAGGGAAATAACCCAATTTTTAAAAATGAGTCACCAGAGTATTTCCTAAAAACAGGAGGCATGTAGGAAACAAATCATAAAATGGAGTACTATATGAAAAATAACCTAAAAATTACCGACAAATAGAATACAATTTTGTATTATACTGTAACCCACGAGATATTTTAATCCAATCAAAACTAGTTTTACTCACTCCATTTTGTATTCTTTTAGACTAAAATTAATTTTTTTTTCAAGTGACGTGGAACACGAATGATTAGTAAGATTGTTACAAGTTGCTACCTCTAATGCCAATACCTTATCAAGTTTGTACTTCTTCATAAGATTTGGTTGAAATGTCTTTGTCAATAAAATCTACTTTGTCTACATGAGATAATCAGTGTTTGGTGTCATTGTTTAAGAAAAAAACATAATACTACCAAGCTAAAGCAGATTGATTTCTTCCTACGGTGAACCCGGTGATGATTTTTATGATTATTGTCTTGATGTGCATGAAGTGTCATCCGAACACAATCGTTTCATATATATAAACCACATCTAGTGAACAGCAAGTCTACTTGACTATATTGGATACCTTAGAAGAAAGAACTAAACAACCATAAAACAAAAGAAAAAAAGCCTAAAACACACACGAGCATTCAGATTGCTAAAAGAAAAGAAAAAGGAAAAAAGAGAAAGTGGGTGAGAATTGAAAGAGAAATCAGATTTTGTCCTCAAAAGTAAACAAAATAAAATAAGAGTACTGTACGGTGAAAAAAAGTAAATTTGATATGAACCGTCTAAATTCATTGAGATCTGTGGTATATCTCTTGGCCCGAGGTTTTTAGATAAATACCACCACTACCACGATTGGGCACGTACTGACCACACCCACCATCCTTCCTTACCTGACTCCCCACTCGTCACGTGATCCAATTTCGATATTAAAAGTTTAAAACTGGCTCCCTCACGTGATCTTCAAATCTTAGGGCTCCTGTGACATATATCTCCTAAAGTTTAGCGGGCTATTCAATTCATCCATCCATCCAAAGTTTGTAACCCGCCTGTCCAAACATCCACCATCCTTCACTTTTTTTTATTGCTTCATTGATTTTCAATTCCAGTTTTTTCTCGACCTAAATATATTTGATTATATTTATCATTAAATGTAGTGTTCAAATGACGTTTTTAAATATAAAAATTCTTAAAAAAATATTTATTATTAATTCTAGATTGATTTCAAACGTTTTTAGAATGACTTATGGAAAGCCTGACCAATTTTTTGAGCAGTTTCAAATAATCTAGTCCGAAAAACCCATGTCA
>BEHA01050397.1:262032-273857 GCA_002897215.1 Eschscholzia californica subsp. californica | reverse complement strand
TATACAGGTGGTTGAGCAGACAATTCGCCCGTGTTTGGTTGAACTCAGCGAAGACCCTGATGTGGATGTCAGATATTTTGCCACTCAAGCACTTCAAGCAAGCGATCAAGTCATGATGTCTAGCTAGATACCCGTTCTGGAAGGTGCCTCGAAACCCATCTCTATCTCCTAAAACTACATTGATATGTTCCTGGAAGTTATGCAATTTTTCATCTTCTTTCTTGATTTTGTCTCCGGTTTTCCCACTCATGTTTCATTGTGCTCTAATATTTTCTTATTGATATAGTTACTAACATGTAAGAACAAACAACTAGCATGATTTGCAGCTAATGTTGTATTCGATTCCCACTACTTAATGTCGTATATATACAGCTTCCGCTCATCTGATCGTGACATTTTATATCTAATGTATATGGTGATGAATATTGAGATAGTTCAGTGCCTACTATTATTGTTCAGCAATAACCCTATGCTTGCTAATTTGCATTATTTTATTGCAGTTAGAGATTGAATCTTTGTATTGCTTTGTTGAATTTTCTTCTGCTATTCAAACCCCTATGCTTCTATAAAAGTTTGTGGTTGTATTTGGGTTTTAGCTAGAATCATGAATCCATCAGTTTCATTCACATGTTGATCCTGAACGAGAAAGGTTCCGGGTTAAATTACAGGGAGGTTGGTGAGAGAGGGAGAGAATCTTTGGCGTGTTTGTTCATTTAACGATTATCTAGTGCGAAAGGAGTTTTCAGCTTGAAAATATGTAGTGTCTCAGCAAACTAGAATTTATAGAAATACGAAGTATAACTTTGCACAACAAGGGTCTAACACTTTTTGCCCTAAGTGGTTGAAAGTGTTGGAGTTTATGTGATCCATTGTATAGACACAAATCAGAACGATTTAATTTTGTGAACAAATTTTTATTTTGTCTTCTGATATAGTTCGAGTTGATTTCATCTTGGAAGGTCTATGTTCAATTCATTTCTAGTTCAAAATTTGCTTGAGATCTGGTCCGATGGGTTAGACCTGTTTGAAACGACATGTGGTTCAGATCTTGTTTGAAACAAGGCGATCTGATTTGCTTGATATGTGTGGGAAATAATTACTAAGGTGGTCTTCAAATCTGTTGATTGTCCGCAATCTTCAAACGATTCTCAGTTATTCTCAAACTATTCTCAATTCGATTCAAAAATCAAGTTCAAAAACCTGAAAAATATTTCAGACTTTCCCATTTCTTTAGTGGCAACATCATACTCTAGCTCTAAAGAGGTTGCAACCAAAAACGTCTTCATCTTCTTACTCCCACACAACCACAGGAAGCCCTTCAACCAAAAGATCACATATATCTTCTAGAGAAGGCAAGTGGAACACTATCCTTGTACCACATCTCTGTAATGTTGTGAGTAGAACTCGATTACACTGCGGATACAAGTATTTGGCGATGTGGGCCAAACCGGACCTCCTACCTTTGGACATCCTGACTCTGTTCCAAGTGCCATACCCAATATTTCTTTGATGCGCATAGTGTTGGTTGCATGAAGAATCGGCAACTATGACAGACATGGTTGTGTTGTTTTATTACAAAACCTCTACTCAAAAAGAAAAAAAATCAATTCATTAATGTTAAACACAATACATTTCAGATCAAAGAAACTCAATGATGGTTGTCGATTCAACCGAAGTAAGCTTACTGGTTTGTTCCATATTTGAAAGTCAACATGTTTGTCGAAGCATTTCAACAATGAACCATCAGAAGGGCCTCTAGAATAAGGGCCCGACTCATTCGTAAATAAAGACTTTCTCGGTTCTTTTGTTTGTGTTACCACCACGATGTTCATGCCGGTCGAGGGATCACGTAAAAATTCTTCCTAACCCTAACCTTGCAATTCCTCTCTATTCTGATACGAAGGTCTAAAGTGAGGTCGAAACATGAGGTTTTTCGTTTGCATTCGGGTTATCATTTGCTAGCTCCCAGCATCGTCAGGGTGCCCCGCCCTAGGACATTTCACTTGCAGTAGAGGGAATATGTACGACCATAATCATCTATTTTAAATAAAAAGTAAAACTATGAGATGACAAA
Source organism: Eschscholzia californica subsp. californica (assembly GCA_002897215.1). Classification (NCBI taxonomy): domain Eukaryota; kingdom Viridiplantae; phylum Streptophyta; class Magnoliopsida; order Ranunculales; family Papaveraceae; genus Eschscholzia; species Eschscholzia californica. Next base: position 271,783 of record BEHA01050397.1, on the reverse strand, counting down.
AAAATGAGAAGCATAAAATCAATAGATGATCCGGTCCGAGAGATAGCACATTCCCCAATCCGAGTACAAGTGTTTTACCACACAAACATTTTAGTCTCGGACCTTAAAACTTTATACTGGATCTATGTAACAGACATTGCAGTCCGCCTTTTCTCCTTTACTGTTACACGATAGTCCATGGCTTAGGACAAACTAACGGATTGAACAAGTCCGAATCAGATTTTAGGACAACATTCATTTCATCACCAATAATCATTCCAAAACATTCAAAATTAACTCGAAATCAAACACCAAATCATGCATAACAATTTGTAAGATGTTGTTAGTCACTTCCTAACTCATTCAAATTAAAGGAAACTTTAATTTCAAAGTTAGGGTTTTTGAATACAACTTTCACAAGTAAATAAAGGTTGTATTTGAGTCTTTTCTTTGACCTATTTTCTTCAACTTACTACTATAGGTCTTAGGGAGCGGAGTGCTTAGTTGGGGTCCCTGGCGGTCATGTGATTGGGTCGCTTGCTAAGAGCCTCTCCCGCTAAGATCATTTCGGCCTGCTGTCGATAGCAACGCCCAAACCAAAAAAAAAAATACAGTAGATCTCCCCGAAGAGGGAGAAAGAAGAAAAATATAGAGAGGAATTGGTATTTACAGAAGGGGAAGAAAGAAAAGTAGAGAGAGAAATTGTGTTGGAGTTGAAGAATTGTAGAGAGAGAGAGAGAGAGAGAGGAGTTCTTCCAGATGTGGAATTGAAGCGATAGATCTGAGAGGAAGAAGTTTTTAATCAGAAAGAAATGTCTGCTCGGATCTTCGAATACTTTGTGGTTTGTGGGATCGGTCCTGAAATCAGAACATTAGATGGGAATAAAGGATTTCATGGAACAACTCATATGTACTTACCTTCTCTCCTTGATCAGTTTCCTCATTCTAATCACTCCCTTTACCCTCCCCCTCCTCCTCAACTTCCCACTGTAAGTTCACCCTCTCTCTCTCTCTAGATTTTGTTAATCTTTCCTATTGGTTTTGAGGAGTTTTTCTCACTTTTAATCAATTGTTAGGAAGTGGTTTTATGGAATTTAGAGGTCAAGTATGTATATTTACACTAAAATGAAACTAATTTAGTGATTTAGGTCTTAATTTTGATGACCCAAATGTTAATTCTTGAATTTGAGTAGGTTTATGATGATCATTTTAAGTTGTCTGACAATTGCAGTGTGTTCTACCAGCTGGTGTGGAATTTTATCAATCAGGGTTTGATTCCAATGATGTTGCCACATTCCCAAGGAGCTATCCTATAGTTTTAACTGGTATTTCTCAGCTTTAAAATGATGTTTTTTGTGCATTTTTCTAATTGGACTTATCTAGACTTTGCTGCTTTCATTGTTTAGTAATGAGGGTGCAACCATTAGCATGGGTTTTTTCAGTTTTTGTTTTGCCGAATGGTTCAGTAAAACTTCAACGCACTACTAACGAATTGGTTAGATAGATTCTATTTCTATAGACAACCATCAGTTTCCGTTATGATATTAGTGAAACTAATCTAGAAAAAAGCAAAGTATGTAACATCAGATTACTAATCACTCGAAAGTCGAAATCTGAAAGTCACAGTTACTTTAATTAAATTTTGTTATAGTATCTGAAGTTAGACTTTGGTGCATATAGAATACCTAACAAAATAATTGTGTTCCATTAGTCCAAGGTGTAGGGAACTAGGGATTGAGTTTTTTTTTTGAAACTTTGATTGAATTAAAAACGAAGGACTATACAAGAAAGACAAGAAAGAAGAAGTTTTATGTCATACCATACCTTACATCAGGAGTCTCGAATGAGGACATTACAAACAATCTATATGTTGCATCCGCCATCAGCAAGACACCCCTCAAACATTTATATTATGTTCTATTTAGACCTGTAAAGTTACATTATTTAGAGTTGATGGCTCTAGAAATTCTTTATCTCTAATATCTATTGTTATTACATCTCACAAAATCATTATTATGAAGATCCAACGTTTCGGGGAACTGGATTTGTGGTTGACTACACATGTCTTCTATGAAAAAAGGAAGAAAAAAAAAAAGAACTTTTCCTGTGGTTTTGTTTTTGAGGATTTGAAAGACCTGAAAGAGACCATAATCTTACTTCTTTGTGTCGTGAAGCTTACCTAGCAACCAACTATCTATTCTGTTTCTAGATCAGAAACTGTTGACATCCTCAAGTAAAAATTTTGATTTTTCAGGGAAAAATCTATATGTATAAGGTTGTATTTCAGTCAACCAAATGTTAGTATCAGCCTAATGTCCGAAACTTTCCTATATTTGCAACAAAGTGCAGACACAAGCCGGAAACAGTTATGTCCTGCTAAATCTGAACTAAAGCATCTTTTTAGTTTCTTAATTGTCAATCATCCATCAAAAATATTAAAATTTCAAAGAGATAAATTTAGTTGGACCCTGTTTTAAATTGCCATATCGATTCATCAGTTCATCAATATTAGACACATTTTCCGCGTTATTCGTACTCTTGTAGCTGAGAACTTTTATCTCGAGAAAGTAAAAATGTACACACTACACACAGAGTAGAAGAATAAGAGGCGTAGCAGAGTCGTGTTCAGAAACTAGAGATGTGATTAATGGAAAATGAAGCCACTTCCCATCCACGTAACCAACTCACTTTAAAGCCACACCCCTGATGGAACAAAATATGGAAAGAAGTAAAAAATTGACACTAAAGCAAAGGAATTCATATGGACAAGAGGTGCAACGGTGTTCATGTTGGTATTAACCACAAGGGGGTTGTCAACTTAAAAAATCACACCTAGGAATATTATATAGTGAAGGTTTAGGGAGGGAACATTTGCCCCGATCACCTAAGCTGATCCCTCATTTCTCCTCTTCTGCTGCTCTTATAATCCTGTGTCATCTTTCTGCCTTTCCTATTATTTATGTCCTTTAACTATGTCGTGACAAGTTAAATGTTTCCTAGATTCTTTAGTGATACTTCATCGGTTGATTAGCCAAAAAAGTCCTAGTTATGAATCTTTTAGCTGATTCAAGCAAGAAGTAAATGATATGAGAGCATGGGAAGCAGCCGCCCTCTTAATTGGATCATGATTCTTGACTGAAGGTGGAGTTTAGTAAGGCTGCAACCTCTAATTCGAGTGGAGATCCTTTTACTGGAATTGATAGGCCTGCTGTTGAATAACTAAATCACTTGCTTAGTTGCTTTAGCTGACGTGGGATATTGTGGGTGCTTAAATGGTTAGGTCTCATAAAAGATCAACATGGTATCTCTTGGATTATGTAGATTATCTACATCTTGATTGCCTTGTTAACTTGAAAACTATACCAAATTATAGTATTATGTTATATGTTATTTGAGGGGAAGTGTACACCATCCTACGTTAGATTCCTTATGTGAAAGCAGTGTCTGAAAATCATGCCAAGCTGAGTGGTTTCTTACATTTGCTTCTCCGAGTGATTGTTTTCGGTGATTTTGTGACCAAGACCATCTAATTTCGTTTATGCATTGCAACCACTGATTCCTGAATACTTCCAGGTTCATTACTTTTTCTAGCTTTGCTATTACCATTTGATCGACGTGTTCTCTACTTCTCTTGACCCTCTAACGATTTTTTTTCGTTTTCATCTTATTCGTTTCCAGTTGAGCCTAATAGCTCTTCCATGTAGTGTCAATTGCTTACTTGAGAACTTTCTGCAGAGGGAGATGGCTCCAAAATATATGTCAGCTGCATTGCTTTTCGGGATCCAGTTAGCGAGGATATTGCTGAAGCTTATCGCATCCCAGCAAATTCATATGCTGACAAGTGCATCTGTATTGTTTCACACTCACCCAGTTTTCGCGTTCTTCGGGAAGCTCTGGAAGAATTGTTTACTCTTTGCTTTTCTTCTACTGGCAGTAGGTATGATTTCCGAAAATAGCTATTTTTTTCTTAATGTAAAGATGTTTTACATTATTATACGCATAACATTGAATTGCAAGCATGTAAAATTCCGTACATGTAATTGTATTTCTGAGGGTCCTATAGACGGTTCGTCCTTTTCATTCGGGAGGGTTCATGGACAAGATACAGCTCTCGCCTCCCCCTTTTAACTTAGGACTTCTTGCGGTCTTGATCACCTGTGTTTTTAATTTAATATAATCTGATACAACATTCAATTAATATTTATTTCTAACTAACTCTCAGCTCCGCAACAATTTCAGCAAGCCACTGTGGGAACTCATAGCATTTATTGTGTCAAACGTTCCGTTGCCTACTCCAGGAAGGGATCGAGTACTTTTTGCTGTTGAAAACTGTCTGCTTTCTGTGGAGGCTCCAGCAAAGGATGGACTGCCTCATGCCGATGTAGGCACTTTCACCTTTATTATTACATGCTGCTATTTGTCCTCTGATTTGGTTTTCATAAGATGTTCAGTGTATGTATGCAGATGCATTTTCATGATCCTCCTCTACCTTTTGTTTTTCTTAATGCAGATATCCTTTCAGCCACTAGTGCAGTGCCTGGATGTAGACAACTTAATTAAGCTTTTTACTGCTGTGTTGCTCGAAAGACGGGTTTTGCTTCGGTCAAATAAGTAAGCTGCTGATCTGGGTTGCTGATTTTCTTTTAACGGAATTCAATTATGTTGCTCCAATTTTCATTGTTATTTCCTTCACATTTGCATTTACTTAGATATTTCTAGTATGATAGCTTTATGTGGAAGCTTGGCTCCCCGATTTTCTTTAATCTCGATATTTTTTACTGGAACTTTATCTTTTTACAGGTATTCACTTTTAACGCTAGTATCAGAAGCTATCTGCCATTTAATATATCCATTCAGGTGGCAGGTAAGCTTATCTGAGTTTTACTCCTATTGTTTGAATACAGAAACAAGCTCATCTATCAGATGGGAATGTCAATTTAGACTGATATTTCATATTATGCCTCATCTAATTCTGTATTACGATGTTGTAAGTTGATTTCCTAATGACTTGCACCTAACTATTGGCTCTTTGATGTGCTGAAGCATGTCTACATTCCATTACTATTTTTCAGTGGGGTAGATTATATTGATGCTCCTACACCCTACATGATGGGTCTTCATTCAGGCGTCGATACTTATGGCCTCTCTATGGATGGTGTAAGCGTTCCACCTTTATGATAACATTGGATTTTGATTTGTTCCTATACTTGATTGCATGATAGCTATGGTGTTAATATTTTCCTTCATTTACTCTCTTTTTTGCGGTGTTAAGCAATGTCATGAGTAGAAGATTAGTATTGGAACACTGGAACCGATACTGCCTATTTGATTCTGAAGATGCTGATGAACAATTTTGTTGTTTTTTGCGGAGTGCTGAGGTCTAACTGCTTATGTATCAGCTTTCAAAAAATAACATGCTGATACTAAAATTAGAGATAATATATCATGTAAAGTAATACTTAAAAAGCATAAAAGCTAATACAATTAAAGTTGTAGCTTCTACCTTTTGTTTTTGTTTCGAAGTAAGGGGTTTTGGTTACAAAAATCCAAATAGGACCGGGAGTTTTCATGTTAAATAGGAGTGTGGTGTCTACTGGGACATTTGCTTGATTTAAAAATATCTATATGATGATACCAAACTTTTTGAGGGGATGGTCCATATTGCAACATTTTTATGCAGGAACTAGGTGTAAATTCGTTTAGATTCAAAAATATCTTTAAACATTAAGCTTTAACTGCCATAGAGGTATTCTTGCGTGTAGGCTAGCTTAGAGTATGGTATCTAAATAGCCTTTCAAACAATATTGTATGATTCCAAAGTAATGTAACGTTGTCTGGCAATTATAATGAAATAGTATGCTTCATGGAGGATTTTTTTTTTCAGTGTTTGATACTCTACATGTCTATCATAATCATTTTGGTTGCATCTTCTATTTATGCGTCTGGACATATGAATGACTGTCATCTCTTGCACTCTACAAAAATGCTGTTATTTGATATCCATATGTATACGTGTATTTTTATCTGCTTTGCAACCTTCTACGTTCAGGTAATGGGTTTCCTTTTATCTTTAGTATGTACCATATGCCAAGGAATGAAATTTCAGTATCAGTGGATATTTCGGTAGGCATGGAATTGGAAATATCTCAGTCATTTTGACTGAAATATTTCAAAATTTATTTCCTTGACAAGGCATAGTCAAGAGAAACTTAGTTAAATTTCAATTTCGATGGAAACTCGGTAGGCATGGAAATGGAAATATTTCGGTCTTTTGGACCATAATATTTTTGAAATTTAATTCTTTGCCATATGGTAGACGAGCATGTGTGCTTAGGGACTACTTGATCTGTTGGTCAAGTGATAACGAAAATTTTAATGATTAGACTTCTTATCCGCCTTTTGTTTTTAAATTCATGTATTTTTGTATCATACATGCTAGTAAGCTTAGCTGGAGTTACAGTAGGTCCCCTAATGGTATGTCAAGGATTCCTAAGTTCCTTTTAAATAATAAAACCAGTGGAAGATTATGCCATATTGCCATCAATACCATGGTTATGTCATATAAGATAAAAGAAAGTAAGCCATATTTCTTTTACGTTCCATATACTGTGGAACTTTAGAGATAAGAGTACCATATGCCTTCGCTTAGATGAAAAGTCTCTTAATAAGGGATATTATGATAACCATTTCTTCACCGTACTTGAAATCTAATTTTCTGATATCTGACTTGTAATTCTCATCTTGTGCTGTATGTAGGTAGTTGTTGTGGAGCTCGAGTATAATCGTATCACCACTTCAGAAGAAATACCTCCTGTGCCGGAGCCAGAATTAAGTTCTCTGCGTGGACAAATAATGGAACTATTGTATCCAAATGTAGTTGGTATAGACCAGATGAAGACTAGTTTAGGTGGTTCATCGGACCAATATCCTAAAGGTAGCAGCAGACCATGGGGAGAGGAGCAGGATCTTCAACTTAGGTATTGCTTGATTCCTAGTGAAATGCTTAGGGATTAACCTCATAAAGTTTTAGTGTAGGACAGAACATTTACAACCAACGTTTGAGAAAAATAATCCTTTACATCACTACATCTCTTAGAACCAAAAATGACTTGCCATAAGCCTATAAGAGCAATTAAATTTTTGTCGATCCTAGCTTCTGAAATAACTAACTGTCCCACTGTGAAAAGTGTTCACAGCAGGGAGCCTAATATTTCCATTACGTCATTATCGCATCGTAAGCATTCAAGAAGTGATTGCTTGTGGTAGAGCAAACACATTTTATCTGACTTTTCACTACTTACAATTAGTGCTATCTTTGACTAGATACAGTAGAACAATCTTTCCTAAATGTCTGTGCTTATTTCGTAATTGCAGGTTAATATTCCTAAAATTCTTTGCATCCATTTTGAGTGGATACCGCAATTTCATAGTAAGTATTGTTTCCTTCCTTCTTCCGTATTTTGGTTGAGATGTGCTTCACCCTAGGATCCTCTTTTTGCTGATGGAATCTGTCTTTGCTAGGAAAATACTTCCAATCAAGTCTTCAATACTCAAGCATTTTTGAAGAAACGCTCTCGAGCAACTAACCAACCACCGGACTCTATGGTGATGTTGCTTTCTCTTATTTGTTTTTGTAAAGTCACTTGTCAATTGTATTTTATTGTACAAAATCTGATCTCAGCTAGATTTTAGAAAAAAATTATATATAATGGGATCTTTTCTGTTCGGATTTATTGTCGACATCTTTGCAGATAACCAGGCTTCTTGTAGAAATTCTGAGTTCTAATTTGAATCATTTGGTTACGTTCTTTATTTACAATACATCCTTTATGGTCCTTCAAAGAAACACATACAGGGACTAACAGTAAGTCATAACTACATTTTTTTATTGCCAACAGATAGCACAGTTTTTAGATTCTCAAGGATTCCTTGATTACCTGGAGAGAGGCATCGGTTCTGATGCAAAAGCCAATAATCTTCTTGACAAACTACAAGATGCGATTGGAAGGGGTCAGAATCCTATGTCCATATTTCCGCCTCCCTTGGTAGAACCTGAGATTATAACCATTTCCGATCCTGGTGATGGAATTTCAGGTGCCTTTCTGCCATCTTATTAGTTACTACAGTAATCCGTCTAGCATGTTGCGCGCAAAATGGCAACCACATTTGTTGCTTTCTAACATTTCTAATTGCTAAACTTCGAATATCATATTTGGTTACTCAGGTTCTGGTGCCAAACATTGTTATGACAGATTTCCTTCAAACATTAGAACAGAGGAGCAAGAAGAAAAGAGGAAAGCTATTCTTGTAGCAGCAAGTGGAGCTCTGGAATTTTCCTCAAAGCATGGACTTAAGTATGATTTTTTATATTTTTTTTACTTTTAGAGAGAAGCAGATGGAATTTCTTCCTTGCAGATTATGGAAACTCTTATGAACCTCTACCATCCTCAGTAGTTAAACTTATAAACAACTACTTAGATATTTACTTGAATCTTATCATCTTCTTTCAAATTTACCAGCTCCCCGTCTGTGCGACTGGGTGACTCAAAAGCAGAAAGTCTTAGTCCAAGGGAGAGAGCGGTAAGTTTTACGAAACAGTGTGACAGGTCTCTATTTTCTGTATGCCCACATTTTTTTATAATCTCAGGTTCTTGTTTACCAATTTATTTGCAGGCAGAAAGAGAAAGAATGGTGCTAGATATAAAAGTGAAGCTGCAGGTAAGGAGGCCCTTCCTTTGACTTTGAGTGGATCTGAGTAGCAACAAATTGCCTATCTAGAACATTTTACTTCATAAAATTGTTGCGGTTGTGCTGCTTAAGTTGTTTATTCCATAGATATTCTTGAGTTGTATATATATCCATAATACATGTCTGGTTTAGAAATGTTATTGACAAACAAACAAGATCTTCATTACCTTGTTGTATTCCATATTCGTAGCTTATCAAGGTTTGTTTTCTTTGCCAGGGGTTATGGTTGCGTCTTTTGAAGCTAGGATCAACTGATGATCCTCTTTCTTCATTTGAATATGGCACAATCCTTGGTATGGTTTTGTGTAGTTAAGCTTTCTTATCTGGTCCATTTGCGCCTAATTGAATCTTTCTATGATTTAACTTATATGTTTTTTTGTTTTTTGTAAACGCAGTTATCCCAAGTAACAATATTTTTATGTTTTGCAGCTTTAATTGAGTCTGATGCTGAGGGGATTGGTGGTAGTGGGTTTGTCGAATGTATAAGGGAACATATTCATTCAGTATGTAACCTCCAACTTGAAACCTCATTTAGTGTTTGTCTGGTCGGCTGATGTTAATCCTTCACCAAATTGTGTTCACAGGGATGGCTTTGTCAATTGACTGAGGAGCAGTTTATTGCGGTGAAAGAACTGGTATGTGTCTCTGATCCATTGCAATAGTGTTGTGAAGGGAAAAGGTTGTTAAATAAAGAGAAAAGAAACCCAAATGAGAGAAAACACTGTAAAGTCGGTCAATAGATGATGACCTATGACCTAGTAATTGAAATCGAGAACTGATATGTGTCTCTGGTTGATGGCAGTGGTGTATTTGATCTAGTTTCAGTTCATGTTTATTTTATGTTGTATTACTTTTTCTTTCCCATATTTTCAGTTTTAACTTGTTACAACCTATGTTAACCTTCAGCTTAAAACAGCAATTAGTCGTGCTACTTCCCGGAATGACATGTCAACTGTAAGAGATGCCCTCGAGATATCTGCTGAAATGTATAAAAAGGACACCAATAATGTTCAGGACTATGTTC
>BEHA01050397.1:197043-244911 GCA_002897215.1 Eschscholzia californica subsp. californica | reverse complement strand
TATACTTTGGAGTGTTAATGTATGTGGGTGAAGTTAATTAACTTTCCATTCTAGTAGATAATTAGTAGTAATCGTTATCAATCTTGTGAACCAAAGTATCTCTCTCACTTGACTTTCACCCGAATCTTGACCGACTTCTTGCGACTCTTCTCCTGAATCTCTCTCACTTCTCTCTTAGATAGTTTTTAGTTAGTTCTTTTTGTTTTCTTATTTCTTACAAATCATTCATCAAATTTATGAAGTGGGGTGTGTGTGAGTTTTTTCTAAGTTAGTTATTGACATTTTGATTATTGGGCTAAACTCGCCGTCAATATCCGAAGTGCCTACCTATCCCTTGGGACGATTCACGAATTTACTAACATACTATAACTTGACCCCGTATACTTGCGGGAATAGACCTATTTTTAGGCCCATCACCATAGATTTGTAATCTTGTTTCTTTCTCTCTCTAGCTGTCTATCTTACTAGAAATTTTGTTGGTTTTTGTTTCAGTCGATATCTCCTTATCTAAAGGAAGAGAGAGAATAAGGGTTTTTAAGTGTGAGAAGAACAAAACAACAGGTGGTGAGGGGATTTATGTCTGCTAGTTTTGATCTGGTTATTCGAGGTGCTTACGAGCAACTCATCGGTTTTTCATTTCTTCTTTCTCTCTCTACAATCTCCTTCTTCTTCCTTTTCTCTCTCTGCATGCAAGCTTGGTGTCTTAAACAAGGATTGATTACGGCTTCGATGCCTATGAGATTACTAAGGTATGTACTTAAATTTTTTCGTTTCTTTTGGTTTTGATTAGCAAAACCCACTTTTAATTTTTGATTTCAGATCTGGGTTTTAAAGGGTTTTTTATTTGGGTTTTGATTTTGCAGGATTGGTTTAGGAGTAGATATATTCAAGGGTTTTCTTATTAAACGGTTTTTTTATCTGTTCTTGTTCTTGAGGGGGGATCTTACTTGACTTTTCAAGGGTTTATAGGGTTTAAGCTAAGATTTTGTGAGATTTTTACTATATTACATTCAATTGATATATTCTAGGGTATAATTTCTGGGGAGTTTTTGGTTTGGATCCAGAAATGTCAGGATCTCAAAGTCAGTTAATGAAGAAAGAACAAAATCGAACCAAAATGATCAGAGTTATTTATAACGATCCAAATGCTACTGATTCTTCTTCTGAAGATGAAGGAAGGGTAGAGAAGAAAAATAGATATATGGGTTCTAAGAGAAAGATTCAGGAGATTCATTTTCCATAAAAAAAAAAATTAGAGAGAGAGAGAGAGAAAAGAAAAAAAAAATTTAGAGAGAGAGAGAAAAAAAAAGAACTTTTTTTTTTTATGTTTGAAGGTCGCCGGCCGGAAATTTGTCGTCCGGCGACTTTCGCCGGAGAAGATGATGAGGTGTCGAGAAGATGAAGTGGTAGAGAGAGGTGATGAGATGGAGGAGCCTTTTTTCATAGCATCTTCTAAAATTAGAAGCCTCTTAGCAATAAAAAGAAACATAAAAAGTCAATCTTATTTGACTAGTTTTAAGAAAAGTCTTTATTCTCCAGAGAATTTTCTTTATTCCCCAAAACCGCGGCCATTAAAAAAGGATGTTTGCCCCAGTCAGTGTTTTCCCTTCTGTTTTATTATATAGATATATAGGATCAACTTTTCTTTTGAAAATCATTCCCGAAGAAAATCTTCTCATTTTATTCTCTCACTAGTTATAACCCGTGCCCCTAAGGCACGAACAATTGTATCTTGCAAATCATAGAAAGTCAATGATTTTTTACCGATGAATACGAAGTACATCACAGTTACAAACAATAAGAAACAAGAAGAACATTGGCGAACATAAGATCATAAATAAAAAAATTTAAATTAGTTCATAATTTTTAATTCAAAAAAGTCTGAAATCGATAATTAGTTTTCGAAGCAACATAAAAATTCACAGAAGTTTTCAAGTCGTATAATGAAGGTAAAAATTCATTTTGCTTTTATAAGAGGTAATTTGAATTGTTCAAAAGAATTGATAAAAAAATCATTTTTATTGAAATTTAAAGAAGAAATCAAGAGAAAATTTATAACAAAGAAAACCCTATTAAAAAATTACCATAAACGATATATATATATATATATATATATATATATATATATATATATATATATCTATCTATATATATATTTGCGTATGTATCTGTTTACATAATTTGTAAAGTCTAGTTTAAAGATTATAACACTACCACCTAATTGACTCTTACTCATCTCAAAAGAAATTTTGAAAAGTAAACAAAGTAATAGATTTAAATCGTAAAATCAGAGAAAGAATAACAACTAGGGGTGGGAATCGGTCCGGTCCGGACGACCGCGGGCCTTAACTTCATCGGTCGGTCTCGGTCGGGCACTCAAAATCAATGTTCGCCTATTTACTCGGTCGGTCCGGTCCGGTCAAAATCAACATTTCCATTGACCAAATCCCGCTTGTGACCGAGAGACCGGTCGGGAATCACCGGTATCGGTCGGACGGTATCGGGCCAAACCACCTAATTTACAATTAAATAATACCTAAATGAAAAGTTAAAATTAGATTTCATATTCTTATACTCTTAAATACCACTTAGACTTAGACTTGGTCACTTACAATTTACATGTAAGACTATAATTCTTTCAACAAAAAAAAAGTAACATTACAATATTGGGGGTATTTAAATTAACAAAAGGGAAAAGTGAGATATTAGTTACAAAGGGATATGACGGGCCTATCGGTCGGGTAGGTTGTTATTTCGGTACTTAATAGTCGGGCCTATCGGTATTGACCATCGGTCTTTAATCGGACGGGTTAATCGGTCCGGTCACCCGGTCAAAGGGATATGACCATTTCCCGCCTGCTAACTACCCGACAGGCGGGCCGGGCTTTTCCCGTCACGGGTATCGGGTACCCGCGGTACCTAACGGACCCGGGCGGACCCAAGCGGGTATCGGGCCTCCGGGCCGTTATCCCACCCCTAATAACAACTAACTCTTCAAAATAGATGTGTTCAAATCTAGTAGAAACGATACACAAAGATCGAAAATCAAAACTTGAATAAAAAAATAATTCTCCACTTATTAACATAGAAAGCGAAAATAAAGTAGATCGATAGAGAGAGATACATGTAGAGAGAAGGAGATTTATCATTTAGCAACAATTGTATTTACAATTAAATATTTCAGTAAACTTATGGAGAATGCAGAATATTAATAAAAGATCTATATATACTGAATTTTATATATTAATCATACATTACTAATTACATATTAACAAAATTAAGAAAAGCTAATACTAAATCAACTAAGAAAAACTAATGTTGAACCATCGACAAAAATTACTTCTACTAACAAATGAGAAATTTAGTAAGAAAGAGAGAGATAGAAGTGTAAGAAAGAAAGCTTGTAGGAGGAAAGTATATATAGAAAAAGGATTGGGAGATAAAATCCATTAATCATCTTCTCTTATAACCGAAAGACAATTATTTTTTGGAAAATTATGGAGAAAGAGAGGTTATGAGGAAGATATCAAGGGTGAAGATTTTAGGGTTTAAGATCTAAGGGTTATGATTTCATAACCTAAAACACAATTAATATTGAAAAAGTTATGGATATAATAAATTGTGAAAGTGATCATTAGTATAAAATTAATCTGTCATTAATTTTACGATGGTGGTTATAATTTGAGATAAGAATTAAGAGTTGAGATTTAACTGTGGAAATTGAACGGTCAAAATTTATCGTGGGTTTGTATAATAGATTTAGTGAGTGGATGAAAGAATTATGTTTTTTTAGGTAGGTAAGAGATCTAATGGCTAATATCTGACAAAAAACACAACAGACGGTTAGATTTATCTTTTGGTTTGTCCCAGTTAGCAAAAAATATTGTGTTTTTTATGGAGATAGAGGGGTTATGAGGCATATATCAAGGGTTAAGATTTAAGGAAATTTTAGAGATTATGATCTAAGGGGTTATGATTTTCATAACCTAAAATACAATTAATATTGAAAAAGTCATTGAGATAATAAATTGTGAAAATGGTCATTAGTATAAAATTAATCTGTCATTAATTCTAAGACGGTGGTTATAATTTGAGAAAATTAAGGGTTGAGATTTAACTGTGGAAATTGATCGGTCAAAATTTATCGTGGGTTTGTATAAAAGATTTAGTGAGTGGGTGAAAGAATTGTGTTTTTTTTAGGTAGGTAAGAGATCTAACGGCTAATATCTGATAAAAAACATAACAGACGGTTAGATTTATCTTTTGGTTTGTCCCAGTCAGCAAAAAACATTGCGTTCTATATAATAGATTTTGTCTCTTCTATCTCCTCAACTAACTGTAGAGAATTCCACTTTATCTTTTTAAAACGTTTTTTTTTCTTCTGAAAATGGAAACCCTAACCTATACGGCTACAACAGCTTCAGTCATCATCTCCATTCATCATCTTCATCCCTACCTTTGGGTCAGTCGAGCTTCCTACTTCTCTCTCTATAAGTTTCAAGGTTCTTCCATCACCATTTTTATCATCTTATTCACTTTTCAGGTAAGTTTCAAGGTTCTACCATCTTCATCTTCTTCCTACTTTCTCTCTCTATAAATTTCAAGATTTTACCATCGTTATTTTCATCATCCTCTTCACTTATTTTGCTAAAAATAAATCATTCATCTTCATTATGAGAATCATCCAATAACGTATTCGGGACCTGTTAGGATTTTTTGATAACTTTTGATGTCAGAGCTACAAACATATTACATTTTTTTACAAATGTATGATACAAAACGTATTTTGTGTACAACAGAACTCATTTTGTTTCATAAAAAACTACTTATTTATCTTCAAATATCATTTCTGATTAACATTTTAATGTATGATTGATACACAACATATTTTATATTAACAATGTTATGTTATAGGTATTCATAAACATTATAATACATACAATTAACACAATTCATTTTGTTTAGCAGACAAATTTTTTTTACCATAAATAGTTCATTCAATATCTCTCATATTGTATGATACATAACTCATATTTTATTGATCATAATGCTTTCTGATGCCATCGTAATTCATTTTTACATTGGCAGTTACAATAGTGGTCATGGATTTTCCACAGAATCATCGAACTCAGGAGAGAAGACGACTCTCAAATCTGAGGGGCGAGATAAAAATTTTACTCACGCTGCTCAGCTATTCCTGGTGGTGCGAAGGCATTTAGGTTCGTCCTTCGTCAATATAATACACACACGGGCCATGATTTCAAGTTTGTGAAGAATGATTTAAAGCGTGTGACTGCAGTTTGCCCTACAGAAGGCTACAATTGGGGATGGTTGGGTACCGCTGAAATGTAAATCCATGGGTGAGCACCATTGAAATGCAAAGGAAAAAACTTATTGTTGTTATAGTAAAACACATTATGCTTTAACTTATTCTGATTATTGTGTATATTTTACATAACTTTTAGTAATTAATATATGTTTGGCAGATGAAAATACTCATTCTGTTGCCAACAAAATTTATATTTTTCAACTTGAAGTTTATTGCTTGTTTGGCTGAAAATATAAAATAATAGTATTTGGTTGTTTAGAGAGCCACATTTGTATCCAATCAACAATTAATATTATTTATCTACCGAAATTAGAAATGCATGATAAAACACACATATTGCTTTTTCAAATAAATTTTATTTTCGCATTTTAGTATTTTTACTGGATAATAACACATCCGTTTGCGTAAAAAATATATTTTGTTTTTCAAAAATACATTTTACCACAACGCCTTCCCTCTTTTATCACCAAGTTTGTAACCTTGGATTTTTTTTTCTTTATTCCTCTTCTCCCCCAATATTATTTCTTTACATTGGGTTATTTCGTGTTGGTGTGGTCTCCTTTGCATGCCTTGATGTTGGTTTGATTTTCGGTGCAATTTTCTTTACTTTCCTGCAAACACATATACCACTTATTTGTTTATACAATTTTCAAAGTTTCAAATAAATGACAAGTAATGCAGTGCCATTTTAATTGTTTTGTGAAAAGAAAAACTTGTTTTGTGAAAAAAAACTTGTTTTACTTCATTAAATTTTTGGTTTCCATTATGTTATTAGGTGAATGTTAAATGAAAAATAACAAACTACTAGTTTCTATTTAAACTGTTTTATGAAAAAACCACTGGTATGAAGCAAAACCAGTTCATCTTCAACCATTATAGAGTTTCCATCTGATATTTTGAATATTGTATGAAAAATAACTTTATTAGTCTGATAGTTTTTTCCAAATAAACCTCCATTAAAAATAACGAAGAATCAACAACCACAACTGGTTTTGTTTCAGAAATCATCAACAAAATAAATAAAGAATAGGTCCAATCGAGTACCGACAGGTTTTGCCTCAGTTATACCAAAACGTTCCAATACATTCTCGATGTACGTTGTCTGAGACAAGAACAGTTTCCCAGCAGATCTGTCTCTCTGTATCTCCATACCCAATTTCTTCCTTGAGGCCCCCAAGTCTTTCATCTCAAACTAACCCTTTGACTGATCCTTTAACATGTAAATTTCCGACATATCCTTGCAGGCTATCAACATGTCATCCACATATAGGAGTAGATACACATAAGAACCAGTTGATAGTTTCCTGTGATACATTCTACCATAACCGTTTCTGACCACAAAGGCATCAAAACGCTTATACCACTGCCTAGGAGATTGTTTCAATCCATACAAGGATTTCTTCAGCAAACAGACATGGTCTTCTTTCCCGAGAATCTCAAACCCCTCTCGTTGACGCATATAGATTTGTTCCTCCAATAAACCATGTAAGAGCGCAGTCTTAACATCAAGTTGCTCCAATTCCATATCATACAAAGCAACCATAGCAAGTAATACTCTAAGAGAGTTATGTTTAACAACAAGAGAAAATACCTCATTGAAGTCAATTCCTTCTCGCTGTGTAAACACCTTGGCTACTAACCGTGCATTGTACCATGCATTCTCCACCCCTGGGATTCCTTCCTTCTTCTTGAAAACTCATTTGCTACCAACAATCTTCTGACCCTTAGGCTTCTCGGCTAATTCCCAAGCCCGGTTCTCATTAAGAGATTCAATCTCTTCATTCATGGCAAAAGACCATTGTCTCGATTTATCACTCCTCATAGCTTCTTCATTGGTGCATGGTTCATCTCCATCAATGTTTTCTCTCACACAAAGTGCGAATGCAACCATATCTGCCATTTCATACCTTTTCAGTGCATGAATGTCTCTCCTTCCCCTATTCCTCGCAACGCTGTAATGAACTACTTCATGTTCATCTTCCTCAGCTTGTTCATGTTTTTTAGGTCTAACCTCTTCCCGATTGTCTATCTCAAACTCGACCTGTTCCCCATGATCTTCCTACTCCACCTGTTTACCAACATTCTCCCGAGTATCTACAGGCGTTACCTTCTGAGTTACCATGGCTAACTCATCAAAAGTAACATCTCTTTTGATGAAAAACTTCTTTGTTTTCCATCTGGATTCCACAACCGATAACCTTTCTCCCCAGACTCATAAGTAAGAAATACACATTTCTTAGCCCTCGACTCCAGCTTACCTTCTTTAACATGTGCATAAGTCGAGCAACCAAAAATCCTCAAGTTCTCATACTTTGCAGGATAACCAAACCATACCCCATTAGGAGTTTTACACTCAATAGATGTACACGGAGAAATATTAAACAGATATGTTGTTGTGTTCACTTCTTCAGCCCAAAACACTTCCGACAACCCTGCGTTTGAAAGCATACAACGAACTCGTTCCAATAGAGTTATGCTCATACGTTCCGTCACACCATTCTGATGTGGTGTCTATCTGACCGTATGGTGTCTCACAATCCCTTGGTCTTCACATAACCTATTAAACTTGTTTCCGCAAAATTTCATGTCATTGTCAGTCCTCAAGCGTTTGATCGATTTTCCAGTCTGCTTCTCGATTAAGGTCTTCCACTTGACGAATGCTTCATTTTTGCGTTTCAGTATGTATACCCATACTTTCCTGGAAAAATCATCTATCAAGGTTAACATGTATCTACTCCCGCTATGTGAGCTGACCCGGGAGGGATCCCAAAGATCTGAATGGATGTAGTCCAGAGTTCCTTCGGTATTATGAATCGATGTACTGAACTTTACCCGACATTGCTTCCCGAAGACGCAATGTTCACAGAATTCTAGTTTTCCAACCTTCTGTCCATAGAGTAAACGTTTCTTGCTTAATATAGCCATCCCCCTTTCGCTCATATGTCCTAACCGCATATGCCACAACTTGGTAGTCTCAACTTCCTTGCCTGATGATGATACCGCTACAGATACGGTAACTGTGTTACCCTGTAGCACATATAGACCATTCTTCTTCAACCCCTTCATAACTGTAAGACTCCCCTTAGAAATCCGAAGAACACCACCTTCACCAGTGTACTTACAATCATTATCATCCAGAGTTCCCAAAGAGATTTAATTCCTCTTCAAATCTGGAACATGTTTGATGTTTGTTATAGTCCTCACAACACCATCATGCATCTTGATCTGAATAGTACCAATTCCAACCACCTTACAGGGAGCGTCGTTTCCCATTAACACATTACCGCCATTAATGGTCGTGTAAGTGGAAAACCATTCCTTATGAGGACATACATGGAACGTACAACCAGTATCCAAAATCCACCTATCTTCAGCGAAGCAGGCATTGATAGCCAGAACTGTAGCTTCATCACATTCTTCAATGATTGTCAAGACAGTGTAATCGTCGTTGTCTTCTTCGATAATTGCTGCCTCCCCTGGTTTCTTTCTAAGCTCAGGATAATTCTTCTTGAAGGGTCCATCCTTCTTACAATTAAAGTATATGTACCTCCTAGGTTTCAATTTAGACCTCGACCGGTCATTCCCATCACCTAGATGCTGCGTCCTTCCCCTTACAACCAAACCATCCCCTGAACTGTTTTCTTCCATTGACCTTCATCTCAACTCTTTGGAGTTCAATGCTGCTTTAACATCCTCCAATGTCGTAGTTGTTTTACCAGACATAAAAGAATCAACAAAGCTTTTATATGATGGTGGCAGGGATGCAAGCAATAGTATTGTCTTATTTTCATCCTCGAATTTGACATTTATATTTGTCAAATGTAAGAATACTCGGTTGATTTCATCCATATGGTCTTTCAACGATTCCCCTTCTAACATCTGTAAACTTAATAATTTGTTCTTTAGATAATCTATAAATTAAAAGAACCCACACTTGGCTAATAAAATGTATGTCGCAAATTTCAAAAGGTTTTAATTCTAACAACAAATAGGAACATATGGAAGACAATTTGGTTTCGAAAGGCACCAAAACAACCTAGTTTTAGTATTGCAATTTGGATCAAGTGTTTTGATAGGGTGTCAACCGACCAAAATATTATTCTTTCTTCCAACACACTAAACTAGAGTATAAGGTTAGAATGGGTATCGATCCCACAGAGAGGTATGGTTGTTATCTAATTTTGACTACTTAAATAAATGGGGGGATTGTTGCGAAAATTAAAAATAATAACAATGCGAAGGATTTTTTAAATACTATGGTGGAGTAAATTGATTAGAGAATTCATCTTCCGTCATCGAACATGTTGTTAACCAAACTTAATATCTATACTAATAACCTTAAAGCATCCTATCTCAGGTCTACTCCGTCAAAACCCCTAATTTCATCAAAGGCGCATGCCGCCACTCTTTAAATTCTTTCCGTTAAATAACTCAATGCAAGTTGCTTGAATTTAACCTAACGGAAGCAGTGGTATCTATGGGTCGAGGTTATTCTAAGCAATCCGATATATAAGCTATTCAGATTTAACCTAGGTCATGTTTCACACATAATCACTTGGCAACATCTCGTCGCTTGCAATTATGTTATGCTACGTGTAACAAAGGTTTCCGCCTATTGCGGTTCGAAACCCTAGTTTAGCTAAAGATGTGATTTTAGATCATCTAACTCATGATATTAAACGAACAAAAATCCAATCCTAAAATATATAAATTGTAAAACATGAATAGTATTAATCGATTAATACTTAAGAGAGGATAATTTAATTAACAACATATTCATGACATAGACTACATCTCTAATCAATGAAATTATTAGCTACTCATATTTGTTCTTGGAATTAAACTATAATAGAAGAAGAATTCAAAGAAATCAAACAACGATCAAAAGCTATTGATACCAACACCAATGGAGAACACACGTTTCTTCTATTCTCCTCTTTATCTCTCTTAATGATTTTAGCTGTTGCCTTCTCGCCCTTTTTATTTCTCTCTCTTGATGCTGTCCTAGCTGCTGCCTTCTCCTCAAAAAGAAAACACCAAAAAACCCTTCTTTCCTCTCTTGCCCTAAAGATCTTCACGCCCAAAATAACTCAGCAACTCCTTCCTCTTTTTCTTTTCTTTGTTTTAGTATAATATATGAAGGGCCCCACACCTTCCTATTTTGTAGTTAACCACGCCTGCTTGGACCACATGCCCGGCCCGCGTCGCACTCCACCGATTGAGCTGCTTCGGTCTCGTTCTTGTGGTGCTCATAGCTTCTTCATACGATATCGGAATAACCTGATTCTTTCGCCATTGGATTCGTAATTCAATTCCCTGTAATCTCACGCGAGAAATTCTATAAATAACTTCTTAACTGTGGCGTTAATCAATTCTTCCTTTAACGCGCGTGACTCCACTTCTTTTTCGAGATGTAGCCTGAAACGATACATAAATACCAAAAGTAATGATAATAACGGATAATTCACACAACAACTAGAAAATATGTATAAGAAAATGATAGACAAAACATGTAAATTATGCACCTATCATGTTTGTAGTACCAAGATTTTATTCGTAAAATATTGAGTTTTTCCCTAAGTGGTTGATGAAATAGTTTGTCGTACTACATGAGTTAAAATGACAACCTTCCTCAAAGAGAATGGACATAAATCACTTCAATAAACGAGTTGTTAGTTACTCAATTTTTTTTCCCAAATGCAAATGGGAAACCACATCCAAACATTTTATGAAGATTGATCATCGTGAAAGCTCTTATATGATCAGTCACTAGTTAATGGCGGGCAATCACAAAACCCTAAATAAATTTCATCGTAGTTAAATCAGGTGGTCATCGGGCCATCGAAACCAAAATATTTGAAATTTAATACCATGAGTCATGTATTTGTCTAGAATTCGAATTTCGGGCGACTTAGTGGTTAGCCGAGCTAGTTACATGTTTCAGGCTAAAAAGTAAAAGCAATCTAGGCAATGATGAAACACATAGTTGTTCGGTTTTCTCGATGTTGAAAAAATGAGAAATGTGATGAATGAGAATCCCCCCAAGAGACATACACGCATTATCTGATTTTATCATAAGTAAAACTGAAACCATGAGTCAGATATCTATCTAGGCATTATGCGCAAAGCTATTGCTTCAACAATAACAAAATCTGGATTTGCCACCACCATAGGGATTTTTCTTTGCTGCGCATTTCTCCAGTATCATCTCACGGTTCTCGAGTTTCATTGATTGTGATGCGCCAGAAGGAAGGCCAAGAACTTCAGTGCCATGAACAAGAACGAAATCAGGATTTTTGACATTATCGACAACATGTAAGCCAAGGCCCTGCTAACAGTTTTCTAGGGAAGTAAGAGTAACGCTTGTTGTATTTAACAAATCATATATATTGAATTAGAATAACTTAATCAATCAATTTTAGCAGAATAAGGTCATAACCCGATGACAATTTAAAAGAATGTTCGTAATTCATTATGCATGTTCTATGTAGCTGAAAAGTAGCAAAAACAAACAGTAGCTGAGAAGAAAAAAAAAAAAAGAATAAATAGCATCAGAGAACAGGAGGAGAGAAAGAAACAGAAAAAGAAGTGGAAGAACGAAACAGACTGGTTCCTGGGAGAAGTGAAATTACGAACCAGAGCTGGTTAGGAGAAGAAGAAATCGCAGAAAGAAGTGGTTGGTTGGTTAACTAATTCTCGTTTTTTCTTCATCTGTTTTACTCACCCGCTCACTACTCGCTCATTCTTCCTTCGTTTTTTACTTGGGGTCAGTTCTCATTTCAAAAGAAAAAATGTCAAGCCCTGGTCACAAAGTGGATCTCTAGTGACTTGGGCAAGACTTGCCCCGACTCGTGGGTCGGTCTTGGAGTTGGCTCAGGCTATCCCCAAGCTAGAGCAGATTACTAGTAACTTTGCAAGTCAGGTTGAGTCTAACTTTTAGCATCAAACTGGTACCTACTGATGTTGGAAATAAACAATAATGGATGATTGATTTGAGGTAGGGGTGGGAATCGGTCCCGGACGGGTTCATGTCAATCCTCGGGTTGGGTCGGGCCGATCGGGCTTTGAAACTCTCCGTCCATTCGGGTTCTCGGGCTCAATCAGGCGGGTTATTTAAAAAATTCTAGTGTCCAAAACCCGTCCAAGTCCGACAAACTTTTCGGGTTTCTCGGGTATTGGGCGGTCGGGTATCGGGTTTTCACCGAAATTTTGAAATATTTCGGGTCAAAATGTCCCAAATATTTCTATTTCCATGGTACCGAAATTTCCACCAATACTAAAATTTTATTAAGTTTCTCTTAACAATGCCTTGTCAAAGGGCACCTCTGCCAACACTATATGTATATTATATTCTTAAAATATTTAAAAATCACTGCTGTATTTTATCACCTTGGTCGCCACTACCATACAACCGCTACATCCACGGTTCACCAGCATACCTGTGTGTAGTAATGTAAAAATTATGTTATAATATATATATATATATATGTGTGTGTCTGTGTGTGGGTGTGTTATACATATATACATACATAAATACATACTAGCAAGCATACATACAATTTACATAGGTATTGTTGTATAAATGGATGATATTGTTAAGCGGGTTATGTCAGGTAAATATTAACAGGCGGGTTTGGGCGGGATACCGGGTAGCACTTCAAAACCCGTACCGGACCTGTTTATTTCACCGGGTTGGGCTAAACCCGCCTTCGGGCTTCGGGTACCCGTGGGCTCTAATGGACTCAGGTACCCGTGACGGGTTTTGGGTTTTCGAACTTTTTTTCCAGCCCTAATTTGAGGTGAGAGAGGGTTTCAAAGAAAACTATAATCCAAGTTCACAACCATAACTTGATAAATTGGAAAAAATGAAAGAAACTTAGAAATTTGAAGATCAATATAAAAATGTTTGCTTACTTCAAGAGATAATGCCCCACGATCACCCCATGTCATGTGGATACATGATCTTCCTAAAGCTGCAAACGAGGAAATGTCTCTCCTATATACGACCCCAAGCAACATGAGAGATTCAAGATAAAAGAATTTAAACACTGCAAACAGAAGGTGGATAGTGGCAATTTCTTTATAATAGACATATTTTCTTACACCCAAAAATGTAACTTCTCCCTTCTTACACCCAAAAATGTAACTTCTCCCTTCTTTATAATAAATCGGATCTTGTGTTCCTCTCTGAAACTCATATTTCCTCTATTACTTCGTTTCCGTCTTTTAATTATGTTGGTCTTACTAATAATTATGTTGTTCCGGCCATAGGCCGTAGTGGAGGATTGCTCCTTATGTGGTCAGACTCTATTAATGTTAATATTAATTTTTCCTCTATCAATGTTATCCATCTTACTATTTTAGACAACTTTAATAATAAACCGTGGGACCTCTTTTGTATATATGGTCCTCCCCGTCTTCAAGATAGAACTGTTTTCTGGTCTGATATGCTTAGTAGACTGAATAATGTTACTAATCCAGTTTGTTGTTTAGGAGATTTAAATGCCATCACTTCTAATACGGAAATTTGGGGTGGAACGGGTAGATCTCCTTTTGTCTCTCACTTTCAGAACTTTGTTAATCAATCCCAACTTATAGATATTGGTTTACATGGACCTGCTTATACATGGACGAACAGTAGATCCCTTCATCACTTGACGCGTGAGCGTCTGGATCGGGCTCTTACTAATTCTGATTGGCTTTTAGACCATCCTGAATCGGGCCTTTTCCATCTACCCAGATATAATAGCGATCATGCACCTATATTACTCAGACTTACGGCTCAAAACCGTACGGTAATTACAAGGGATAGATATGAGATTTACAGGTCGACTCATAATCAATTTACTGAGTCTTTTGCTAACAGTTGGACCAACTCTAGAGGCACTTTTCACAATAAGGTCAAGCAAATTTGTTCTGACTTGAATTCTTGGAGTCATAAGTCTTTTGGTTTTATTAACAAGAGACTCAAATCTCTTAAACATAGACTTTTAAATATCCAAATTCTGACTCCTACCCGAACTACTTTACTCATTGAATCGTCCTTGCAGGAACAGATCATTTTCTTGGAAGAATCTCAAAAAATTAAAGCTGAACAGAGATCTAAACTCAAGTGGGCTATGAATGGTGATCGTAATACAAAGGCTTTTCATACTTCTATGACGCAGAGAAAGCGAAAAAATAGAATTATCCAGTTACGTTTGCGTTCGGGAAATACATCAAACAGTGAACAAGAGATAGCGGTCGAACTTGTAGCTCACTTTCAGAAACTTTTCGAGGCAGAATATGTTAATCCTTCACCTCAAGAAATTCTACATGCCTTCAAAACTATTTCAGATGAAGAATTAGGCTACATCTCAAGGATACCCGAAGAAGAAACCAGAGAAGTCGTGATGCATATGGGTTCCTCAAAGAGCCCGAAACCGGATGGACTACCTTGCCACTTTTATCAACATAACTGGAACATTGTGGGTCCAGATTTGGTAAAGTATATCCAATCTATTTTCTCCACAGGCTCTTTTGAGCCCAGTATCAATCATACTACTATAGTTCTGATTCTTAAAATAGGATCTCCGAGTATCGCCTCTGACTTCAGGCCGATTGCTTTATGTAACTCGGTCTACAAGTTCATCACTAAGATCATCGCTAACAGGATCAGACCGCTTTTGGAAAACTGCATTAGTTGGTCTCTGAATGCTTTCATTCCAGATCGCCAAATTTTAGATAATATTATCATCACTTCCAAATTGATCCACTCTATGTATCACTCTAAAGCCCGTAATGGTGGCTTTGCCCTGAAAATGGACATGGCTAAAGCCGATGACCGTGTTAATTAGTCTTTTCTTCAAAAAGTTTTAATTGCTATTGGTATCACTGGACCCTTATTAGACTTAATCATGCATTGTGTCACCACTCCCCAATTTAATATCCAAATCAATGGTGGTCTCTATGGGGAGTTCAAATCTTCTAGAGGTCTAAGGCAAGGGTGTCCTTTATCACCCTTCCTTTTTATCCTAGTGGCCCAGTCTCTTTCTCTTCTCATTAATTCTTATGAGTTACATGGTTTATACAAAGGTTACAAAGCTAGAAAGAATAGTCCTACCATCTCTCACTTATTGTTTGCTGATGATCTCATATTTTTTGGCAACACTACTATTCAATCTATTCTAGCCACATATGCAGATTTTTCAGGACAGGCGGTAAATTTTGACAAATCATCCATCCATTTCGGCTCCCGTGTTCCTTCTCACACCAAACAGCTTTATACTCAACAGTTGGGAACTCCAATTATGGAAGATCATTCTAGATATCTTGGCTCATTTATCCTGAAAGATGGAAACAGACTAAACAGTTATGATTGGTTACGTGATAAATTCAATAAAACATTGGCAGGATGGAAAACAAAGTTAGTCTCCCAAGCAGGCAGAACAGTGCTCATCAAATCCGTACTCAATTCATATTGTACTTATCCCTTCAGTATTCAGAAAATACCACAAGGAATCATCAATAAACTCGAGCAACAGGAAAGGGCTTTTTGGTGGGGTCATAATATCGAAGATAGGAATATTCATTTCTTAAACTGGGAAATCATAAGTAGTCCTAAGAAACAGGGAGGACTCGGGATCAGATCCTTAGAACAAGTAAATGATGCATTAGTGGCAAAACTACTATGGAGATGTATCAATAATCCAGAGGCTATATGGGTTAAATTAGTGAAGAGCAAATATTTTCCAGAAGATAACATTTGGGATTGTAACCCCTCTAGACCATCCACCCCTCTTTGGAAATCATTTCTTAAAATAAGGAACGTTATGAAACATAATATTTTTTTGGAAGATTGGCACAGGTCACTCTATCAAAATAGATTCAGACCCACGGATCCGAAACCTCATTCATAAAGTTCCAAACATTGTGTCTCAATTACCAAATCATATCTCCAAAGTTTCAGACCTCATAGACCCTCATACTAATAGTTGGAATAACACAGTTTTAGAACAACATTTCGATTATCCATCCATTCAGGCCATTAAAGATATTCAACTACCAGAAGTGCAAAGAGAAGATAGATTAATTTGGTGCAACACCACATCAGGGTTATTCTCTACAAAATCATTTTATGCTACAATTAAAGGTAGACCAACACTCCCTGACTCTCTACATGATTTTCCTTGGCAGAAATTATGGAATAAAACAAATATGGATCCAAAAATTTTGTTGTTTACATGGAGATTAATACATGATGGTCTTGCGGTTAAGTCTAGTATCCAACAGAGAGTTCATACTATAGACTCTACCTGTCTCATGTGCAATAACAACATTGAAACAGGAATTCACTTATTTAGTGAGTGTGATAAATTTAAAGAGTTATTGGGGTTAACAGACCAGGATATTCAGACATGTATCAAGGCAGATCATATTCAAACTATGAAGTATCTTCTACAACAAGGTAAAAGTAAACATAAAATTTGGATTAATTACACTTATCTGCTCTGGTTTTGGTGGAAGTGTCGCAACGATGCCCATTTCAACAGATCTCCAATCAATCTATCTTATGTGCTCCAACAAGTAGATCGGCAAATCAGGTATCACCCTAACCTTAGCTCTCCTTCGGTTTCTCATGATAATCCGCAAGTAAACGAATGGATACCTCCTCCATCAAACAAGATCAAAATCAACACAGACGGATCATACACCCAACATAAAGGAGCTGCAGGTGCTATTGCCAAAAACTCATCTGGTATCGTGGTCGGAACTCGCCAAATCCAATTCACTCCTCAATCGCCGCTCCACAGTGAACTTAAAGCCCTCTCCCTAGGGTTTCAATTGGGTATGGAATTAGGTTTGCAAAAATTTATATTAGAAACTGATTCTCTCTCGATCGTGGGATTTGTATCGGACGACCAACAACCCATCCCGTGGAGGCTTACGGATGAAATTGAAAAGCTACGTACAACTATTAGAGGAAGACCAGTTGAATTACAATTCTGCCACCGAGAGTGTAACGTGGCTGCTCATTTGCTGGCTATAGCTAATAATGTCTTTTAGTGGCATTATTTTATTAGCCCCCTTTGTTCATTGGGAATATGGCTATTTAGGTAGAAAAACTTATCTTAATAACTAAAAAAGCCCACACATTTTACAATTAACTAAAAATTGTCAAAGTATTTAGATAAAGATTCATTGAGTTTAAAATAATATGAATATTTAGTAATCAGGTCACTATTTAATTTGTTTCCTTCCTAAAATACCCTTACCCACTAAATTTTCTCTCTCTCTCAATAAACCCAAAAGTTTTAGGGTTTTTTTGCTCTTTTCATCCCGATTCTTCTTCTTCTTCTTCTCTGTTCTTATTCAATTTCATCATCATCTTCATCTTGGCGAGGTTTCCGTCGCCATCATCATTTTACGCCTATATGTGACTGTTCCCATTCCCCATCTGAATAAACCTTTTAGAAATCTGTTTAATATGCCCAAGATTGCCTACTCGAGCAGCCTTTCCATTAGAGCATGATGTTGGGTGAAGTTCAAATAATTTGTTTAGGTAATATTTTATATCATGATCAGCTTCATTAGTTGCTCAAAATTGGGATATGACAATCATGAATCATATAAAGAAGCAAAGGTTTCTGTTTCTACTTGCTTTATTGAACCAGAGAAAGAAGAATTATATTGGTAAAAGTAAAATATATTAGGTTTCTGAGTTGGGAAGTCTAGTTAAAGCCAAAGATATCCATGAAGATGCAATTAGATTATTTGGGAATGAATTGATCAATATGTATGGGAAATGTAAGTTTATTCAAGGTGCATAGAAGGTGTTTGATGAATTTCCTGTTAGAGATGTGATTTAGTGGACTTCAATTTTGGCTTGTTATGTTAAATGTGGGTATCCAAGAGAAGCTCTTATGATTTTCCGTCAAACGTGTTTGAATGAGGCAAATCCCAACTCTTTGACATTTTCATATATCCTTCCCGCTTGTTCGGATTTAAAATACTTGAACTCGGGTAGAGAGATTCATGGTTTTTCTGATAAGAATTTGTATGAGAGATAACATTTTTATTACTAGTGGACTAGTCAAAATGTATGCTGATTGTTCAAGCATCAAACATGCTCAATTTTTCTTTGATATATCTAATTAATTAATTTTAGTAATTCGATATTAGAAAGTTCAGAATTGAAGTACCTATATGTCAAAGAACTATGCATGTCTAAGTTTGCAACAAAAAAAGTATTTGTATGTTAAAGAACTATGCATGTCAATATCAAGAACAAGTTTCATCCAACCTGCAAAGCTTTCAAATCATGTTTGTAATCTATATTTGCAAACACATGTTTGCATAACCGACTGTTGCAAACACATGTTTTGCAGAACTTGTTTGCAAACACTTGTTTGCAGTTTACATTATGCAAACACATGTTTGCATAACAGATTGTTGCAAACACGTTTGCATAAGAGATTTTTGTAAACACGTTTGCATAACAGATTGTTGCAAACACGTTTGCAAAAAAAACGTAAAGGAAAAAAACGTCTTTTTTTCTGAGTTTTTTTTTTTAAAAAAAAAGTATTGAAAGTGGATCTTGTTAGAAAGCTAATGAAAAATCATTTCTAAATATATAATTTTTATAGAAATCCGACATCCAAACAAAAGTTATATCGATTTAAAGTTTAAAGAAAAATAAAAGAATTTAGTTACACAAAATGACAAAAAAGGGTATTTTAGTATTTGCACACTTTTTGACCTGAATAATAATTTTCAAATGTTTTGTGCTTTTCTACTCATTTTCAATATTATTTTGACCTTTTTAGAAATTACCCCTTGTTCATTTACCTTACTATCCTCTTTCTTGCTGTTGATTGTAAGGATATTTGGTATTTATTGAAAGGTATTTTCAAAAAAAAAAAAAAGATATTTCAAACTGGTATACAGTCTTTGGGATTGTAATCGGGTCGTGTAAGTACCTTTGGGTACTTGGGACATCAGAGAGAGGGGTCCTCACACCGAAAAGAAAAATTGTTAATAGGTTCTGTGCAATTGTGTTTATGTGAAAGCGGAATGAAGAAAATTATTTTTTGGTCAATTAGGACTCCAAATTGATCTAAGAACCATGCCTACCCAAACGAAAGAAAAGAAAAAGAGAACAAACTGGCAGAATGCATATACAAAAGTTTGAAGTACATGTGCACACAGAAGTTCTATAAGGCCATGTTTTGGCATGCGGTAACAATTGTGATTATCAAGAATAACAATCCCATATTGTGATTCCTGGTAATCACAATTTCCTACTTTTATTATTTGGTTTGGTGACCGATGATCAACACTTGGTTGTAGGCTTGTAGCTTTGGTTCTGTGACCGGTCCGAAACTCAGTATTCATATAAATAGTTCTCTATGATCTAAAAGTGTATAAACAGTAGTATTCTATATTTTAAGGGTGCTGCTAAAGCCCCCAAGCGGTGGGAAGAGACTAGGGATCCACGTCGCTATTAAAGAACAAGCCACTGCTTGGAGCCACAGCCAAAGCAGAGTCCTCATAGGGCAATGGACCTGTACCATCTATCCATGATCGGAATAAAGCTTGGGTGAAACTAAGTGGAGGTCTGAACTCCACTACGTCGAAGAAACAACAGATGTTTCTCCGAAAATACCAAACGCCAAATAATGGCCAAGACACACAAGCCTGACAACATGATAGCTCAATTTGTTCTTGCTCGCCAAGTCCATCAGATCTCATGTACGAGTAAAGAGGATACTTTGGGCGCTGGGAGTGGGACTAATGAGACGACAACAACACGAAGAAGGAACCATTAAGATTACATCAAATAATCACAAACACACAATTCAAAAAAAAATCACAAACAAGCTTCTTTCAACCAATAAAAACACAATAAATCATAATCCACTTACTAGTATGAATAAATTTTAACACTGCAAAATTTTACGTCCCTTAAATAACTGAACTTCTACAGAGATTTTCTTCGAATAAGCCTGATAAAGACGGGGAAACATCGGTTATGCCATAGCTGTAGGTTTCTGACTCCTCAGTCCAAACAAATTCTCGAATAATTTTGGAACCACAGGAGGAAGGTCTAATGGCCCTGGAGTCACAAAATTCCTTATCTTTTCATGAACATGATACCTGTAAATATTACTCCGAAATGAATATCAAGTGGTGACAAAATAGAAATGTCATTTACAACCAAAAAAGTGAGATAATAGAGGTGAGGATTAACCACCTGATTTTCCGGCACTTAGAAGCACGGCGATCAACTATCTTTCTCTTCTTAGTTTGCAGTCGCTTAAGAGCATAAAAATCCGCCTCTGCAAAAATCGTCCACTTATATTAATTTAACCCAACTCAACAACCAGTACGAAATTGAGTTTACAAGATCAGTTCTTACAAGGTTTTGATTTTTGGCTTTCGAGGAACACAATTTCCCATTCAACGACTCAATATGAAATATTTTACCATCAACATCGGGTGATGTGGATTAAATAGTTAGACAAAAACACACTTGTTATGGGTTAGCCCGCAAATCAATCATTTTGATAGAGACCAAAAAGTTATTTCTTCGGTTGTGGAAATGGTTTCTCCAAATAGAAAGTTTAGAAAATTAAAAATGAAATTACCAAATGATGCTGGTTTATATGACTCCAAGAATTCCTTAAGTAGTTGCTCGTAAAATTCAGAGTCGTCCAACAGTTCAGGGTCTCCATCTGCATTAGCATCCGAAGCATAGAGAAAATGTGCAATGAATATCTTAATTATATGAACAAAAAACAGTTGTAAAATGCCGTAGATAAACTCTATAAAAAAGAGAGCGAGGGGCGAAAGAAGGACGGCTCTAGTTCTTCGGCATCTAATATTATAATATCCTATTGTGAACATGACACATTCAAGACAGATTAGAGGATATAGAGTTTAACATGTATAAATGTATTCAAAGTTTCAAACCTCACCTAGGCTAGGATAACTGACGACTGGACAAGAAGGCGTTTATGACCGAAAAAACCTTGAAAATGCCATAAGGAAATTTAGAACTCAAATACATCTAAAAATGTCTATTTTTAGAAGAACAACGCATATTTGGATTCCTCTACACAATTCCAAATAAAAGCACAACGAAATGTTTTGCCTGACTATTTAAATGCAGACATATTTTTGAACATTTCGATTTAATATAAATGAACAAGGTATTCAGTATTCACATTCCTTTAGTGATGGTTAAGTAAGGGTTTTTGCAGATGCTACTCTGATAAGGCAAAATGATAAGGTTACAATGTTACTAAAGAGCTTCCAAATCTAAAAGCAGACCTCAAAGTGTGGTTTAATTCAATACCTCTTCCCCTCCAGGACCAACCGTATCAGGAGCCTGCACAACAGTAGAAATGTTGAATAAGTAACCCCTAAAATAGTGAAGTTTAAAAGACTCGTCGCTGGCTTTGGTTCTAGTGTTTGACTACTTATGTTTGCATTCTCTTAATCATTCTACTCGGATCCCTCATGTAAGCAGCCACTTGTTCACTAATATTCTGCAATAAGAAAATAAATTACATGTCAGATATAATTTCAGTGAATCGAGAATATCATCCAGAAATAGATGCAAACCTGGTTAAAAGCTTGTAATTTTCCTTTAAAACCAGCTGCACCGGTTGTAACTTCTGTCTTTCTCTTCCATTTATCAACTGAGCTATTTCTGAATGAAGCTATTTTGCAATACAAGGGAAGTAGGAATACAACTTGAATGTGTGACTTGATGTTGTTTTAAGATTTTTATCTCAGTACGAGAAATTTTATCTAGGCAGAAGACTTACTCATTCTGATTTACAACAACTACATACAGAAACAGAATAATAGTATTAATCTTATCATATGAATAAATACAAACAAAATGGTGATCCTTAATGTAAAGAAACATGAACTTGTGTCGGCGTGGAACATCTATGTGACGCCAAATACTGGAGTTAAAGGAAATGTGAGCATCCGAGTAGGGTTTTACTGTTTTACACATTTACCTGAGCTATTCGAATGCAAATCGAAATTTTAAATTGAACATCTTTACATAATAATAATAATACACACAAGACATTAACCTAAACCATATATTATGCTAGGATACAATAACGTGCAAGCAAACACGATATATATCTGACAACTAACAATATTATCTGTAGAAGTGTACAGAAGGGTACAACACATGTATCTATCTTGAGATATTCCAGTATAGCAGAACTCTGAAAAGGTGTTCTGTCCTCGTTAGACAGACTATAACATAACATGTAGACCATACTGAAATACCTTCTCCTAGTCTTAATGTATTTGTTCCAGTTGCATGAGTCGCGAGAACCATAATATAAAATAGCTGACAATTACATGCCTAACATGTTAGTTAAGAGAAACAGAATGATTGTGCTTCAGATGATCAACGACTTAAGGCACTTTTCATAATCGGTCAACCCAAAGCCTTCTAAAAGGAAAAAAAATTGGAAATTCTATTTCATGTGATTAAGTAAGGTATACAAGATAAAAGAAATAATGGTCGTCAGTAAGCATGTACCGAGATAGGCAATCACAACTCAATGGCTCTATACCTGGATTGCATTCGTTGAATTGATAACCATTCTTCATCACTCTCCACGGACGAACTCTTCGATCGCTCTCTATCCTTAGGAGCCTCCTTAATGTTTCCTTTGGAGGGAGAAGAGTAGATTAAACACGACCTTTTAACACATAAGCATATAAACCAAATAATTTTATACTTCGCGTGAAAACCTTATTAGTTGCATGGGGACGAATCGAATACATAGAGGGTACGTCCAAACTATCTAGAAATGAAAAAAAACCGCATGACAACTTTTTACTTTTAGCTTTCAATTTTTGTCCATTTGCAGTAGGAGAGCTAAAACAGTTGTGATTCTTGAGAAAGGGGACCAGTGTCGGGCCATTAAAGAAACAGTTTAACTACATTAGCTCTATCAGTGGATTTCTAACAGCAACTAAACATGGATATGAAGCTTGGACCTATAGTTCTTTTCCATCCTTGATAAACACATCCACTCTATTATCCCATGGATAGGTACAGTATGAAAGAAAGTTTTTCTTTCTGTTTGATCCACAAAAACTCTTAGTAACTTGTTTGCATACCATCTGTATTCTGAATGATAGAAGGATTCTTCTCCAGCAAAGCCTGACAAAGTAATTGAAAACATTGAAATATACTCATGATCCGTCAACTCCTTGTTACATCTTCGAGAAAAATAAAAATTAGCAGTACTAACCTCTTGTAGAGCCAATAAAGAATTTATAGTTTGTGCAGAAGATGTTATTATATCCGAATATGCTTTGTCAATTGCCTTGTCCGCATCAGAGAATGAGGATTTTAGGGGTTCCTGCAAGAAATACACCATTGCTGGACTACATATAAATCAATACTTAACTCTTCTTTTTGAACTTGGAACTTAAAAGATAATTCACACGTTATGTTGAAGTAAAGGTTGACATTATTCTTTTCCCAAGTGTGAAAACCGTAGTTCACCTGAGGTAATTTATTTGAAGCTGAGAAAACTTTCTGCAATAAGAACCTGAAATCAAGAGACTTATCCCAGATAACCTTCACAAGAAAATGAAAAAATATTTGTTAATGGTATTATGCTAGCAATTAGAAACCAAGCTATGCTAACTGCAGATATGTCGCTGGAATGTAAGCAACAGGGCAATACCAAATATCGTAGGATTAAAAGAAAGAGAAAAAGGAAATGTGTAAATCAATTGAACGGAAGAAGCTACTTATTGCTAAATAAAATAAGTTATACAAGAAAAGCATTGATAATAAACATGGTGGGCAATATATGGACAATCAATTATCTTATGTGGACAACAATTTTATGTGGACAAATAATAAAACTAGAAATCTTATATGGACAACAATTTTATAGGGGACACTACTCCGAAATATTTCACTCGTGCCCTCTACAATTAGAATTTTTAATTTAAGTCTTCCTTTTTTCTTCTTCCATGAATCCTACACACCTTCTTCTTTTCTTTCTTCTTCAATAAAAACAATATCATCATCACCCCCTACAAACCGTTTTCCAAAATTTATACCCAACCACACTGTCTCTTAAACAAATCTTGCTATCCTAAGAGTCGGTCTTGATCCTTGACAATTCTGAGTATTTGAATTATGATGTATCCCTAGATGTATGAATCATGGCTAATGGATCGTTTCTCCGAATTCTAACTATGTTGTCTAACTAGACAATTCCTCTTGTCATTTCTAGGTCTCCACCATTGTTTATTATATTCTTTTCTCTGTTCCCATAAATTTGATGAAGCAGCAATAAAGAAGAAAAATTTGGAATTGGTCTCCACCATGGCTAATGGATTGTGTTTAGTGCATGTTTTTTTTATGTTTTGTTCGTTCTTCTTGTTCATCTCCTTCTTGTTATTGGTTTTAAGGTAGTTTAGACTTAGAGGAAGAATTAATGGATTTTATTAAGAATAGAAGAAGAAGAGAGTTGTTCTTCATCATTAAGATCACAGTTGATGATGAAGAAATAGTGGAAGTTGTGAAAGTACAGTCTTGATGTAGATCAGTTCATGTAAGAAAAAAATGAGAAGAGAAAAGAATATAAATCATAGAGATAATGATAAATTTCTAAGACCAAGATTGAGTAATAAAGAAGATGATGTTGATCTTTCTGGGGTTGAAGTTTTTGTTCAACCCAACATCCACCGATTAGTTTCTTATTCTCATAACGATGAAGAAGAAGCTAGGTTTTCCTTTTTTCTATTTTGTTTGCATTCAGTCCTCACATTAATTATTGTTTGATATTTAGGGTCTTAAAGTTTTGTCCCCCTAGTAAATAAAGTCAAGCATGGTCAACTTCCATCGGACCCGAAACTTGTTGTCCACATAAGCTATTTGATTGTCCGTGTATTGGCCACCATAAACATTAGATTCAAATATATTGTGCATTTACCGCTCTAAATAACAAGTACCAACATATCGTACCTTTTGGTTCTTCACCGCTTGACCTTTTAGAAGATCTTCATCCTTATGACACTTCAAGTTCTTTAAAATATCTCTACAAGTAACAAAGTGAATGAAAATTTAACTAATTTTTCTACTCTCTGAAAGTAGAAAGAAGATGAAATGAACAAGTTGAGACTTGAGAGACCTTTCTTCTGCTTCACTCATATTTTTTTTGCAATTCAAGTGAAATAATAGTTTATATATTTATTTATCCAGTAAAAAATTATATAGTATTTTCCTATTTTACCGATTGTTTAGACTTTGTTGCTAAACTTTTACTTTTTTAGGATCCTTTTGCCCTAGACTTTGTTGAATTTAAATAAACCGGTCGTATAAAATGTCGCATTCCAAAACAATAAGTGATTAAAGTTATATGTTAATGTGAAGACTTACTGCTCTTGGCGAATATTCAAGTACTCCTGCTCCAATTCTTCCATCTCAGTATCCTTTTGCCCAAGAGAAAAGCCTTTTCTCCTCTTCTTCTTCATCTTCTTCCCCATCTTCTTCTTCCTCGGAATCTTCTGCTTCATCTTCTCCCTCCCCGTCATCTTCTTCATCATCTTCTTCCTCCCCATCTACGTCCTCACCATCTTCGAGGTCTTCTTCCTCGCTTTCGACGTCCTCGTCATCTTCGAGGTCTTCTTCTTCCTGATCATCTAGATCCTATATAAAAACAATCCATTCGTAAAGCTAAACAGTAAAAATTGCAGAAGAGACTCTAAATAACAGTTCAAACATTGATTCAAAATTTTACCATTTCAGTTTCTGAGTTGCTCTCGTCTTCTTCCCAATCAGGGTTCCTTGACTTTGAAACCGACCTCATTTTTAATCCTTCAAATTCAATAAACATAAAATTCACAACTTTTAGGCAACAATAATGGAAGAATATAAAAACAAGCGATATTGATTATTAGATTGGATAAAAATTCAGATAGTATCAAATTCAAAGCACATCTTGAGAAGGAGTTATTCATAGGCTTCGAATGATTGACAATAAAAAGAAGGTTTTTGGTATGGTAAAGTATAAGGGTTTCACTAGTGTCCCTTGTTGGCGGAAGTAAACCCTAATTTTAGTCATTCTAGAGAGAGAGAGCTCTTGATACCTTCTTGCGAGTTCAGCGATGGCGGCAGTGCTAGAGTAGAGTAGGTAGAGAGAGAGACGACCGACGGGAAGAGGTTTCCGGTTATTTCTATCAGAACACTGAAGACTGGGTTTATTGGGGAAACGTTGGATTGTGGCCTTGTGGGCGAGAGAGTCGGTTTACTGGCGGTCCAGTCCCATATATAAACGGGTTGACATGTCTATGTCATTCCACAAATAGGTCTACCCGGCCTAATAAGCTCGTAAGTATCAAAGCACATCTTAACAATGATTTATTCATAAACTTCTCATGATTAACAATAAAAAGAAGGTGTAGTGTGCGATGCCAAAGCATGTAACCGTTTTTCCTTTTTTAGCTCCCGGGTGGCGCGATTTGATATGCAAATCGGAACCTCCACTTTTGGTGCCGAGTTAGTTATTTTTCCATCCATTTAGCAGTTTTCCCCCACTTTTTTAGCGGTTCCTGGCAGTTTTCACCACGATCCCCCTCTATCTTCCTCTTCGTTTCCATTATTTAGCAAGAAGATCTCTTTTAGTCTCTCTTCAGGAGATTTTAATTCTCGAGATTTAGTCTCTCTTAGTCCTCTGTCTTTCTTTCAATCATTTCAGTTTCTACTCTAGTAATCATGGACGAATCAAACATCCAGTTTTTACAACAATTTGAAGCTCTTACTACAATTGAACAACCACCGACGATGGTCGAACTAGCCGCCAATACGAATTTGGACTCTGAGATAATCAAAACAGGAGTAGTATGGATTCAGAGTACCAAACGAGTAGATATCGGACATGCAATGATGCGATTAGCCAGGGTTATTCACGGCCCAAACAAATTTGTGATAACAGAAGCAAAGGAGAATATCTTCATCATTCTGTTCATTACGACAACCGAGCTCGATCTAGCCTTGGAGAGTTCCCCTTGGGTCATCGCATCATTGCTTTTGGACACCAGACGAAGCCGCGAAATGGTGTTTATTTGGAAGAGCAAAAATCGAGTTCTCATTGAACAAACCGTTCCCTCAAATTGTTTACTTGAAAATATCGAACACCAAATTAATTACTATTGAAATACGGGTTGAAAAACTCCCTAGATTTTGCCAATCATGTGGATATCTTGGACATACTATGAAGTTCTGTCCAACTATACTTGCTTTCGGAGATCTACTCAAACAAAGGCTATCATTTGAACAAAACCAACTGGTTATGAAAGCAATGGAACCAAAATACAAAGATAATTTCAAAGTTTCTTTTAATGTGAGATCTCTAGGGCGGGAATTAGGTTCCTTAGGCCTGGAACGACTCTCATTAGAGTCAAATGTGAACATTGAGCCAGAACCTACTACAGAGGGACCTGAGACAACTGGACCCCGTCCTAATGTTCGTACTAACTTTGGTGATCTATTGTCTAGTTTGTCACAGATAAAAAGGAGCAAAGTCCAGACATCGGAAGGTATAACTTCGGTTAATGTTGGAGGTGAACACCCAAACTCTATTGAGACGGGTCAGCAAGTCACTCACTATGCGGTAATTCCTGATCCACACATACAACCGATCACTCTGGAAGGTCGTCAGGTGGAACGATCAAAGAAGCACTACAAAAGAACATCAAGGCAACTCTCATTGGACCAAGAAGAACGGGTACCGGCAACCCAAATGCCGGATGCATCATAAAGCTCTTCGCTTGGAATTGTCGGGGTCTAGGGAACGCCCTGACAAAAGAGACCCTCTCTCAGTTCCTAGGAGCGACTAAACCACAACTAGTTTTTCTCTCCGAAACCAGAATTTCAAATTATATTATTTTTCCTTGTTTTCTTAAGTCTAGTTTAGTTAATTATGTAGTCATCCCTTCCACGGGCAGAAGTGGAGGTTTATTATTGCATTGGTCAGATGAGTTAGATGTTCATGTCAACTCTTCGTCTGTTAATTTTATTCATGTTACTGTTTCCTCCCTTTCTCAACCCGACCCGTGGGACCTTTTCTGTGTTTACGGTCCACCTAGAGTGCAGGACAGACAACAATTTTGGTCTAACCTTCTCCTTAAAATTGCCAATGTGACCAACCCTTACTGCTGTATTGGGGACTTAAATGCCATGAGCTATAGTTTTGATAAGTGGGGAGGTTCGTCGAATATCCCCTTTATGCCTAATTTTCAGAATTTCATCAGTGAGGCTAATCTGCTGGACCTTGGTTTCAATGGTTCAGCCTACACTTGGACTAACTGTAAAGCCTTACATCATTTGACCAGAGAGAGACTAGACTGTGCCCTATGCGATGCTTCCTGGTTGTTAAGGTTTCTCGAAGCGGGAGTCTTTCACTTGCCTAGGTACAACAACGACCATGCACCCATTCTGCTCAAACTGACAGTTCAGGGTAATGTTGTGAAAACTATCTTCAACTTCGAACTTTTTTGGACCAAACACACAGACTACCAGGAAACTTTTACCGAGTATTGGGAGAACAGCTCGGAGCCATTCTTAGATAAAATTTCATCTGTTAAAGATTATATGCATTTATGGAGCAAACGAGCTTTTGGTGTTTTAAAAAACAGACTGATGATCTTGAGAAAACGACTTGTACATATTAACCAACTCACGCCAACTGAAAATTCACTCAACTCAGAAAGTCAGATTTAAGAAGAGATAATGTATCTGGAGGAAGTTCAAAAATCCAAGGCCGAACAAAGAACAAAAACAAAGTGGGCCCATAATGGAGATAGGAACACAAAAGCGTTTCACCTAGCGATGTCTACGAGGCGACAGAAAAACCGAATACACCAACTTCGTCTCAACTCAGGACAAGTCTCAACAAATGAAGAAGAAATTTCAAACGAACTAATATCATTTTTTCAGAATTTATTTCAGGCAGAACAGGTGACTGATCCACCAACTGAGATTCTCAATGCATATAAGGTATTTTCAACTGAAGCCCTGACCCACATCTCAAGGGTCCCATCAAAAGAGGAAATTAAAGCTGTCGTCATGGAGATGGGTTCGATGAAAAGCCCAGGCCCGGACGGATTACCTTGCTATTTTCTCCAACACAATTGGGAAGTGGTAGGAGCTGAACTTGTCACCTTCATTAAGAATACTTTCATCACAGGTGAATTCGATCCATCCCTTAATCAGACGACGATTGCATTAATTCCTAAAATCAGGAACCCGAGTAAGGCCTCGGACTTTAGGCCGATTTCTCTTTGCAACTCAGTTTATAAATTCATCACGAAAATTATTGCTAATAGAATGAGACCTTATCTCGAGGACAACATAACTTGGACCCAAAACGCCTTTGTTCCTGGGCGTCAAATTATGGATAATATCATCATCACCTAGGAACTTCTTCATTCTATGAATTTGTCTAAAGTTAAAAATGGAGCTTTTTCTCTCAAGATGGACATGGCCAAGGCCTATGATAGAGTCAACTGGGACTTTCTAGATAAAGTCTTTTTAGCCACGGGACTTCATGGGACGATTCTTAAATTGATGAAGTGTTGTATTTCTACCATCCGTTTTAAAGTCAAGGTTAATGGGAATTTAGTGGGTAACTTTTCGGCCTCTAGAGGCCTGAGACAAGGGTGCCCATTATCACCCTATCTCTTTATTCTCACCTCCCAATCGCTCTCCCTCTTAATTTCTCATTATGAACATCAAAAGAATTTTACAGGGTATAAGATCAATCAAGACAGTCCGAGCATTACACATTTATTATTTGCGGACGACTTGATTGTCTTTGGAAATGCTAACATAAAAAATCTAGATAATATTTTACAGTTCATTGCTCAATATGAAGCGTTCTCGGGGCAAAAGGTGAATTTCGAGAAGTCATCTCTTCTTTTCAGCCGAGGAGTACCAGAGACAATCCAGCAACAATACATTAATCAACTCAAAGCACCAATCATGACGGATCGACCAGGCTAAGTATCTAGGAGCTCTTCTTCTCAAACCAGGTAATCGAATTAAAAGTCATGAGTGGCTCGTCAAGAAATTCCAAAAATCCTTGTCTGGCTGGAAGCAAAAAATGATCACTCAAGCTGGTCGTACGGTATTAATTAAATCTGTTCTTGGCCCTTATTGCACTTACCCTTTTAGCTATCAATTGCTGCCTACAGGGGGTCATAGACAAACTAGAACAAGCAGAACGTAATTTTTGGTGGGGCCATGTTGAGAATGAAAAGAAATTGCATTTTATTAGATGGGACATTATTAGTTACCCTAAACATAAAGGGGGTCTTGGCATTCGGACTTTATCACAGGTCAATGAGGCTCTCATAGCCAAGATGACCTGGAGATTATTGACTAACCCTAAAGCAGTCTGGGTCAAGATTCTAAAGGGCAAATACATTTACTTTGACGACTTTTGGTCGTCCCCTCCCCCTTCATCTCCCTTTCCATTTTGGAGATCTATTCTCCATACGAGAGAGATCATGGAGAAGAATGTGTTATGGATCATCGGTGACGGCACCACAGTTAAGATACAATTAGACCCTTGGATCCCAACAACACCTAATCACAAACCCACCATGAAAAAAGATCTCACTTCGAATATATTTTGGGTTGCAGACTTAATCATCACCCACACTAACAGTTGGAATGCGCAGCTTATTAATCAATATTTCGACAGCAATACGGTTCAAGCTATCACAGGGATGAAGATTGCTTCTAGAACACAAAAGGACAGATTAATTTGGTGTCCAACAGACAGTGGCAAGTTTTCACCTAAGTCCTACTATACAAAGATCAAACAACTACCAAACTTAAGTGAAAAAGCCCAAAGTTTTCCCTGGAAGCAGTTTTGGAAGATGAAAGAGATGAAACCAAACACACAAATTTTCATATTGAAACTCATCCATGATGGATTAGCAAATCTCAGTAACATAGGCAAAAGAATCGATACTATACCTCAGTCATGTCGCATGTGTAAATCTAATGAACCCGAGTCTATAGATCATCTCTTTGGTACTTGTCCAAAGTTCCAACAGTTACTGATTTTGGATGGAGAAGTAAACCAGAACCAGATGAGATTAAACCCTATAGATCGACTCAAGCTATTACTCAAATCACAACATCACAGAGAATACAGATGGTATAGCATGACAACATTAATGTGGAACTGGTGGAAAGTTAGGAATGAACTTATCTTTCGAAATGTGACTCCGGACCTCAACAGATGCTGGTGGAAGACATGCGAAGATCTCAGGTTTGCTTCTATCACTATTAACCCTCTTTTAGCTAACCCCTCTGTTAGTGCAGATCGATGGTGTCCTTCACCGACGGGTATCATCAAAATCAACTTTGATGGCTCATATAAAGAAATCAGAGCTACATGCGCAGCAGTAGCAAGAGACGAGAATGGGATTATACAAGATGTTCGAACAGATCAATTCTCGCCGATATCGCCACTGCATAGCGATGTTAGGGTTTCGGTCGGCGGTCGAAATGGCGGAAGAAAGGAGGGATTGGCTTTATATCATCGAAGGAGACTCTAGGGTTTTGCTAGAGTTAATCTCGGCCGTAGATCCAACCATCCTGTGGCGCTTATATGACGAAATCAACGATCTCAGGGCTCGCGCGCGTCAGCTGGAGGTGACTCTTGCATACTGCCCACGTGAATACAACTCGCTGGCACACGGGTTGAAAGCTGAAATTTCGCCCCTTTGATTTTGGCGGGTTCCGTGTTTAGTACCATGGTTAGCTTTGTGTTACGTTTTAACCCTCATCACTTTGTTGATTTGGGCGTACTGTTGTAACCGTTGTTATTAATGTAGTTTGTTATTCCTAAAAAAAAACAATAAAAAGAAGGTTTTTTTAGTATGGTAAAGCATAAGGGTTTCACTAGTGTCCCTTGTTGGCGGAAGTAGACCCTAATCTTAGAAAATCTAGAGAGAGCTCTTGATAGCTTCTTGTGGGTTCAACGATGGCGGTAGAGTAGAGTAAGAGAGACGAATCCCCAACCGCGTTTATGATTCGTCTGTATCATCTCTCGTAGCATATCCATTCTCGTTTAGGTCGACCGTTATACGATGGCTAAGCTTTTTTCGAGAGAGGCAGGCTTGGACTTGACTGACCGCATTGATATTCTTGGACAAATGATAAACCAAATAAAATATTTACTCGTAACATATATTTCAATACTTTAGAAGAAGTTGAATTAAATAGGTTAAGTACAAAATTAAAATTTAAGGTCTTTTGTATAGAAAGACCACTACCTAGTATAGGCAGTGCATTAAAGAAGGTCAATTTATGAACTTTCTCTTCTTATACTAATTGGTTCAAGGAGAGTGTCATAGAGATTGTTTTATAAGTAACTCTTGTATAGGTAGTTTTGTCTAACATAAACAACCCAACTTTAATTGAGGTGAAAATCTTGATAAAAAAATCAATTAAACAAAACAAGAAGTATGAAACCCTTTTATTGTTGTGTATTAATCATTACTAGGTGTCCACCGTGCCCATAGGGTGTGGTAGATCTTTTTTGGCTAACGCCGTCGTGAGTTTAAACTGACCTGAGATATGTGACATGTCAATATGCCTATCAATGTTGATGACATCTTAGTGGTACATGTATATCGTAGTTGTGCTTAGGCCCAAATGTACATGTATTACATTATGTATTTCTACGTCATCCGACATTATACAGAGACCTGTCATTCGCATTTTCTATGTGAATTACATGCCACTGTGTGAAACCCTTTTATTGTTGTGTATTAATCATTATAGGGTTTAGATTTACACATCTTCTTTGGTTGAGTATAATTTTAGGTTATGAGAGACCTTTTTTATCAATAACTTTTACGAGATATTTTATAATTAATTATATTTATTTTTCCCTATACCAAAAGTATTACTCCCCCTTCTAATGCGTTGCTATACTAGGTAATATTCGTTCTGTACGAAACACCAATTTAAACTTAAATCAGAAAATAATTCGAAAAAACTTAATTATTACACAATGGAATTATTTAGATCAAGAGTTGCTAATATATAGAGGTTTAAAGAATGTATTTTAGGAAAACAAATAAATAGATTATAATTTATAAACACCTAACCAGACAACAAAATAAAGTCAAAACTCGAGAATTTTTATAAGGATAACAAAGACGTAAAAAAAACAAGTGGAAAAGAGAGAATGAGAGAAATAGCAATTGAGAGGGAGATTAAAAATACAACAACGAGAAAAGAAATGAGACTTAAACGATGTTCTAAACTTTAATAGTGCCCTAGACTATCGTTGTAGACGCCCTTTTAGAAGCAATTTTTCTAGGACGTCATGTGCAAGGGATGCCTATAATAATGTGTGATGCGTTTGCCCCATCCCCTTTTTAACTGGATCAGAAAAGAAGTTAAGAGGTTTTAGAGACAAACTTAAATATTATAAATT
The DNA here is from genome assembly GCA_002897215.1 of Eschscholzia californica subsp. californica. Lineage (NCBI taxonomy): Eukaryota > Viridiplantae > Streptophyta > Magnoliopsida > Ranunculales > Papaveraceae > Eschscholzia > Eschscholzia californica. Next base: position 211,074 of record BEHA01050397.1, on the reverse strand, counting down.
TGAAATAATTTTAGCATTTTTTTTTTTGCAAATCATGCTAGTACTTATTTTTTTTATGAAAATCATGCTAGTACTTGGTAACTTTTACTTCTTGAAGTATTACCTTACTTAGGTTAAGTTGGTTCGATCGGGTGTATTATCTGAGTCAAGAACTACATATAGGCCTAATAAATTACAGTTTGTTCTTAAATAAGGTGGGTGCTTATGAAGTTTTCTGAGGCCCCTTAGTTGGGCCCAAGTAGAGCTTTGGTTGTTTTGGACATGAGTTAGCTCTGGCACACAATTGTATTGTTGGTATACCTTAATAAACATCATGTGGTGGGGGTGCAGGTTGTGTGCCCGCATTAGGCCTCCATTGCAAGGGACCCATTTTTTTTCTAAAAAGAGAATTTGAGATGTTATCACTAATTAATAATAAATGCTTGAAAGTTAAACGAACTAATCTGTGCAACTTAGTTGATAAGTAGTAGGTACGATACCCATGTAGTCAAGGTTTCAAAACCCTCTCGTAACATTACTTTTTTTTTGTAAGAGTTCGAGTCTCCATGCATTTTAGGTCTTTTTGTAAGATATTCATGCATGTTAAGTCAAAATTTGAATCTCTACTATTTTTTTGTTAAAATAAAATATCTCTACTCTACCCCTGTTTATTGATTTCTTTGTTTTACTACTTTAATTTGCATAATAGCTAAGAAGGCCTCCCAAATTGTACATCTCCTCAATTTTTTTTTTAGCATACGTCTCCTCTATTGAAAGTCATATCTTTTAAAGTAAAAGTCAATATTTACAAAAGAAAAATTTCTGAATTATTTTTCTTTTTATCCTTTCAATATCCATTTTGGTCTTTTTCCAACTTCTTTTCCTCACAGGACTCTCTCTTCTCTTGCAAATCTCTATCTAAACTTGGCCTCTCTTGATCAAATTTACGTCTGTAAATTTTAATTTTGGATCGTGCGATAAAACAAAGTTGGGATCTTAATTTAAAAAAATGCAAATTAGAGAAGTTTTATTTGAGATAATGTTAGGTCAATCATAGAGAAACTTTATTGATTGAGTTTGAATTCATCAGTGATTTAATTGGTAATTGAGTTTACCCCCTTCAGTAATTGGTAATTGAGCTTACCCCCTTGAGTTTAGTTTTTTTTGCCAAAACTACTAAGGATATGTTTGGTATGTGATAATAAAATCATAAAGTAAATAATATATAAACAAAATTAATCTTTACTAATCATATTCCTGGCCAAATCAAACAATAAAATGAGGTAGAATCCCTAATGTGAATCATATTAAAGAATAGTTGTTCTTGGTAATGCCAATTATTTCGCGTACGCCAAACATAGCCTTTGTGTTTTTGTCACTATTAGTAAGTCCAAGTGGGTAAGCTCAATTACCATTATTGAGGGGGGTAAACTCAATTACCAATTAGTTATAAGGGGGGTAAGCCCAAAAAACCCTAATTTTTACTCGTAAAGGATTTCAAATGTTTGTTAGTTACTTGTACAAAAATTCTTTAACTTCACGTATTTCAATATAGAGGGCCATAGTTGATATTTGGCAACGAACCTTTAAATTGTCAGCCACCCTTCGGGAAAACAAAGCTTTTCATATTATTGAAAACCCTTAACTACACCTCAAAACTGATCCAACGACCTCTAGTAATAATTCAGACGACCTTACGAATCGGGATGTGGCTCGGGCTATGCGCTAGGGGCATGAACCCAAACTCCCCCACCAGAATTTAACAGGTTAAGTGAACAAAGTCCATCTCGGGATTCAGGCAATTCGTTGGCCCATTGGACCCGGCGCTTCAGGCCGTGGGTTTCAGCTCCCCTGCTCAATGACCCCCCTTAGTTGGATGGTTTACTAGCTCGTTCGAGTCCACTTGGAGGTTCTATAGGCGCCCAGCCTAACTTCTGTAGGCGCTCCATTTACAGTAAAGAGGCGCCTATAGAACTTCTCTACAAATGTACTTGTGAAAAGACGTAAAACCAAATTAAACTCTCCCTCCTCTTCGAGAAAGCCCTAAAATCCTTTCTCTCCCTTTCTCTCTTCTCTGTGAGTTCTGCTACTGTGACTGAAACTAAAGCCGCTAAAACTCTGATCGATCGAAATATCAAAGATGTCTCTGAGAGTTCTAAACCCTAATGCAGAAGTTCTAAACAAATCTGCAGCTCTTCATATGACCATCAATGCCGCCAAGGGTTTACAGGATGTTCTCAAAACCAATCTCGGTCCTAAAGGAACCATTAAGATGTAACTTCTTCTTCTTCTTCTTCTGTTGTACCATGACTTCTGTGTTTACTGATCTCTATTCTTTGTCGAGTTATTACTAATCATTTCTCATTTTTATAGGCTTGTTGGTGGATCAGGAGATATCAAGCTCACTAAAGATGGAAACACACTTTTGAAAGAGATGGTTTGTTCTCTCTAATAGATCTTTCGATCTCTTCGTTTTGCACTTCATTAGTGTTTTCCTGTTTCAAGTTTGGGTTTCTTTTATTAGTTAAAGCTATTATTGTTGCTTGCTTTATGTAAAAATACTTCTTTAAGGTAGAGTTAGTACAATACTTATAGTATAAATTCGTAGAAATAGAGATCTGAGGAGCCCCTTTTGTTCATATTAGGCCTTTTTTGTTCATTTGTTTTGCAATGAGGCCTTTAAGTTTAGTCACAACTCGATTTACGAAATAGTTGAGATCCTCCCAAGTAATTGGGTAACTGTTCAGCCCTTTCGATTGGCCAAATACATGATATGGGTTGGAAGTTAGTTTTCCAACCCATACTTTTTTCAGTTCCTGATTATCGGAAGAGCTGTGCACGATCTCCATTACGTGTAGAGAAAATGGTAAAGAGGAAGAAACTACTAGGTGATTGCTGACACCCAAATGTTTGTGTCTCTGTTAGAACATAGAATCACCGTCGACATACCAATTGAGAGCCACCTTTTTGCAATTTTTGTTGTTTTTTAGGTTCTAGAGACTGCAAGTGATGTAAAAAAACAAAGAGAGGCAGTAATTTTTTAGTATCTTGAGGTGCTCTGGAGGATTGGCACAGAACATAAATATTGAGGCTTAAGCCTGAAGACCGAACTTAAATCTTTGAGATTTAAGTTTCAATTCTTTTCAACAATACTAGCAAACTACCCAGGTGGTAGTATATTGAGTAACTGTGGTTTCATTGTTAGTCTTTACAATTTAGAAATTTCCATTGTTTCAAAAAAAAATAAAAATTCATTCTTAACATAAATCTTATGTCGCTACTGCCACTTTTCTCGATTTATTTCAACTTACATGGCATGTTGATATCTCGGGAAGGTATATGATCGCTTTTGGAATGTACTCTTTTGCCTACAATAGTTACTTAAGGTTTCCTTAACATTGACTGTGTATCTATTTATCGTATCTTAGACTGGTCATTTTGGCTTTCCGTTTCCCTGTAATGATTTTCATTGTGATGCTTTTTTGTTGCGTTCAGCAAATTCAAAATCCAACAGCAATTATGATTGCGAGAACTGCTGTTGCTCAAGATGATATTAGCGGAGATGGTACAACTTCAACAGTGGTTTTCATTGGTGAACTTATGAAACAATCAGAACGTTGCATAGATGAAGGTTAGCTGCTCATTGTAGTAGAGGTTATTTTAACAAAGGAATTCGTAATAGAATATAGATGTATTAAAGTGTGTTCTCCACATGAGGATAAGCATAGCTAGATATACTCTAACCCTCTTGTTCAGTCCTATTGCTTCACCTTATCTTTTAGAAAATAGTAAAAAGGTGGGCCAATGTTTAAAAAGGCGCATAAGATGCGCATTGATGAGTACACCTCGGGCCAGAATATAGGTGTACATCATCAGAACTTACACCTTGGTTTTGTTGTAACTTCCTCCATATTTCCTTAACTTCTAGAGGGAGTCAAAAGTGTAGAAGTGACCAAAAACATTCATATACTTTTAAAAAATTAATTTCAAAAAAATGAAAAATATATACTGTTAATAGAATAAAATACTACAACTATATTAAAATATATGAAATTGAAGTTAGGTCTCTTTACTGACTCGAGGCACTGCCTCGCATTGTCAAGAAAACCGTTTTGAGGTATCAAAACGCTATTTTTTAAGATTGTAGTGGGATATATGTTATGGTGATGGAAACACATAATTCGCTAAAAATTCCAAGTTTGAGGAGCAGCAGGTGCTGTTTTCTGATAGTCTTGTCTTGGGCCTTCACGATATATTTATATTTAATGAAGTCCATATCAAATTCTTTTTAAATATTTAACAAGTAGAGTATATAAGCTGAAGCACGAGTGAATATAAAAGCCGGAACTGTAGACATGTCCGACTTAATGATTTCCTATTGAACCAACTTTATTCTTTTTTTTTTCTTTCCGACTTTGAGTGAACCAAAATTTGTTTCAGGGATGCATCCACGTGTTCTGGTTGATGGTTTTGATATTGCGAAGAGAGCAACTCTTCAATTTCTTGAAAAATTTAAGACTCCTGTGGTGATGGGTGATGAGCCAGATAAAGAAATTCTGAAAATGGTCGCAAGAACAACCGTAAGGACCAAGGTAATGTAGTATGTATGACTTCAATGACTGGTTCCTCTTGGTTCTTAAATAAATTTTGTAGTTGTGTATTAGTACTTTCTCGCAATATCTTATAACTTATTTTTCTTGTGTAGTTGCATGAGTCATTGGCTGATCAATTGACTGAGATCGTTGTCAACTCGGTTAGTAGCTTTACTATTTTAATTTTGTTTTATTTCGTGACACTGCTTAATATTGTGAACAAATCATAGTCTTTATGAAAGAGTAGCGACCTCGTGTGGCATGTCATGTAATTGTAAAGAAATATCTGTTCCGATAATGCAATAATAAGGGCATGAAATATTCTTTCCTGTTTTTCCCGCGTCTACCGATGGCTAGTTCGCTACTTAGATGTGCTTATTGTAGTATCAAATTCCAGTATTATGATTATCTCACTTGAGGTGGAAGAAAGCAATAGTGACAAGCTGTTGTCCTGCAAAAGATATTTACAAGCTCTTACAACTTTCTGCTCTATTAGATGCATATGTATCTGTTATTGTAAACTGTCCGCTTGATATGTTAGTATCGTAAATATACAGGTGCTCTGCATTCGCAAACCTGAGGAAGCCATTGACCTTTTCATGGTGGAGATTATGCACATGCGCCATAAGTTCGACGTGGACACGCGTTTGGTATGTTTGAAACTTTCAATTTTGATATATAGAACACTTTATTGGGACATTTTATAATTTTATGAACTCAATTGTATCTCCGTGAAGTTCACATTCTACATGTTCTCCGTAGAGGCCGGTACATATAGATTTGCTAATTCTGCAATAACTTCTCACCTGCTGTCTAGTAATTTTACTAGTAATTCATAGCTATTTCGTGGCCATTTAAGACTGCCGCCGAAGTCGAAATATGCTTGTTGCCATGTTCAAAACGTCCACTAAAAATGCTCTCCCAAAGTCCCAATACCACTGCTATATCTTGATTTGGATTTGTATGATACTGGCCATCCGTTAGATCAGCATAATTAGTTTACAGGGCGTATCTTAGGATTGAGATATCTCTGTCTTCCAAGTTATGCTTGTGCATGTTTAAAGTCCATGATCAATTCTTTATGCAATTTTAAGTAAATTCTTGTTATTATTCAATTTTGAAACCTTAATCCTAACTGTTTCTGTAGGTTGAAGGTCTTGTCCTTGATCACGGGTCTAGGCATCCAGATATGAAGCGTCGGGTAGAAAATTGTTACATATTGACGTGTAATGTGTCTTTGGAGTATGAGAAAAGGTACATGTGTTCTATAAATGAATAACAATAACTTCTTGTAATGAAGTTACTATTTATTGTTATTGTTAATAACTTAATATTACTATTAGTAGTGTAATTTATCCTGTGTCATTTTTTACTTGTTAACCATAGATGGTAGTTAACTGTGAGTGAAGATTTACTATTAGACCTTTTGTTATCTATACTAAGTCTTTATGTTGATATAGTTTCTACAAGTTGGTCTAAATCCTGATGCAACTCAATGTTTTCCGTTGTAGTGAGGTAAATGCAGGATTTTTCTACTCAAATGCAGAGCAGAGAGAGGCCATGGTTGCTGCTGAAAGGCGTCAAGTTGACGAGAGAGTGAAGAAGATCATTGAACTCAAGAATAAGGTAGAAGACAAGCCTTTCCCCGAATAGTACCTTAAAGTCTTAAACATCTGCTAAAAAACTATGCTGACCATCTAATTAGAGAAAGCTCTCACAATCATTTGTGAACTTTTTCTGAAAGATGGCTGATGCTTTATCTATCTTCACCTAAATGAGGATGTCATTGTGTGCAGCTTTGCTCGGGAACTGAGAACAACTTTGTTGTCATCAATCAGAAGGGAATTGATCCACCATCACTGGACCTTCTTGCGAGAGCAGGGGTAAGTTACTTGTTTTGCTCGCTTGGAAATCGTTTGCCTTTTCATTCTATTACGAAGTTAAGGTGCATGCGACTCCTTAAAAGTCTTTCTTTCATGTTACTTATACTTAAATTGGTTCTCAATCCTAAGCCACAATTCCGGTTATTAGGGATCTCAAAAGTTGCAATATTATTTTCTGGTACTGTGATATGTTGGCTATCATTTTTTAGTTATTTTTGTTATTCTTCCTATCTTTAGCTATGTTACAAACCTAATTCTATACTGTAGATAGTGGCTCTTCGAAGAGCGAAAAGAAGAAATATGGAGCGTTTGGTTTTGGCTTGTGGAGGGGAGGCTGTCAATTCTGTTGATGATTTAACTGCTGATTGTCTTGGTTGGGCCGGACTAGTATATGAGCACACTCTTGGAGAGGAGAAATACACGTTTGTGGAAAATGTGAAAAATCCTCACTCATGTACAATCTTAATCAAAGGTACATGTACTTTTGATATCACCTCTACATGACTTGAATCATTGAATGATTATTTGTTTTTCTTTTAATTTGGTACTCAAGTATTGGGACCCTATACTAGGTAGATAATACTAGCCTACTAGAGATACTCGTATGGTAGTCTTTGCAATGTTCTAAAATTTGTAAATGCGTACGCCATGAGGGGAGGCAGTATGTTTTCGCCTCGAGGCGTATGCATCTACAAGAAAAAACAGAAATTACAAGCATCGTTTAAGTCTACGCAACAAATGAAGTAAAAAAAGCATTTTTATTTCTTGTTTGTTGAACACTTGAGTCTTTTTATTATAGCAAAGTGAAAATGGCTATATTATCTTATCTTTCAAGAAATGTGGTATCAATTGTTTTTTCTACAAGATTTAGTGTATATCTTTTCCGCAGTGAGGCATACGCCTTGACGTGGCGCTTCACTTTTTCGGAGCAAATCACCTTGAGGCGGGAAAACGTGTTTTTAAACATTCCTTTGCTTATTTACTGTCTCCATGTTGTCATGGGCTTGTAATTTTTGTTTAAGTGCCAAAATCATAGTCCACAACGTTGATCTCGTGCTCATAAATATATTTCAGGTCCTAATGACCATACAATTGCTCAAATAAAGGATGCAGTTCGTGATGGTCTAAGAGCAGTTAAAAACACGATTGAGGATGAGGCAGTCGTATTGGTAATCTTTTTACTGAGTCTATGAGAAGCTTTTCTATAACTATAATACTTGAGTGAGTTTTAAAAAAATATATATATATTTGAGTTGACGGTGACTGGTTTCTGCTTCTACTTTATTTCTTTTAGATGTAGTTCTTCATCTTCTTATCTTGAATTTTATTGAAGTTAGTAGTAATGTCTAAATAGGTTGTATTTCACGGTCTAATTCCATTAGGTCATAAATATTTTGTGAACGGTTATTTAGGCGGGCATTAATCTTTTAATACTTCCCCAGAATTTCTTGTTCGGAAAGATTTGAAACTTTTCAGTTCTTAACATTTATTTTCAGCAATTGTACCACAAATCGTCTTTAGAACCTAAGATCAACTACCTATATGGCTATATCAAGTGAGCAAGCAAGAAAACTGATCTGAGTAATCTTCAGCAAAGGAACTTACACTTACAGTAGGATATGTAGAATTTAACTATTTATATGTATCTTACACGTTCATGGTCTTATGTTCAACGGTTTAGGGTGCTGGAGCTTTTGAGGTTGCAGCTAGACAATACCTAATTAATGAAGTGAAGAAAACTGTGCAAGGGGTAATAAATTTTTTTTTTTTTTTGATTGAATTGTGAGTTGTGAAACAGATCTTTATTTCTTCTACACCTCATTTGTTTTTGTTTAATTGGAGTAGCGTGCTCAACTCGGAGTCGAGGCTTTTGCTGATGCTCTCCTTGTAGTGCCCAAAACCCTAGCAGAGAACTCTGGACTTGATACTCAGGATGTCATAATTGCTCTTACTGTATGTTGTTTCCTTGCTCTAAAGATACAACTTGCTTACATTGAAGTAGAAAATAGAATTGTTTAACGTTTGCTTTTATACTATTGTTTTGTTTCTTCTTTTAGGGTGAGCATGACAAGGGGAATGTAGTGGGCTTAAACCTGCACACTGGAGAACCAATTGATCCCCAAATGGAGGGTATTTTTGATAATTACTCGGTGAAACGTCAAATAATAAACTCAGGGTACGTCTAATCACTATCTCAATTAATCATCGGATTTCTTAACCCGTTTTTCTACAAGTAGTTAATTTTTCTAGCAAGAAAGTTTTCTGATTTCTTTTCCCCTAATTTGCTTGGCAGACCTGTAATTGCTTCCCAGCTGCTGCTAGTAGATGAAGTAATCCGTGCTGGGAGAAATATGAGGAAGCCTACTTAAGTTAACATGCTCTCGTCGCAGACATTATTCCAGGTTGAGGATTTTGTTTTTTCAATTCTATGCTTGAGATATATATATGCCGTGGCTTTGGGATGGAACTTTTTAGGTGTGGGATGGGGCAATTATGGTCCAAGAAGTTTTGACGAGATCAATTTCGAGGTCGTACTTAAACAGGATATGTAAATGACTATTGTCTAGTTGGTTACATTTTCTGTAGAACTGAGTCAAGTCAACCGTGGGTGTGTTAACTCTTCACTATTTAGCCTTATTAGTTTCTAACAAAGAGTGCTGAAAGGGTGGATTTTCATGGCTTTATTTTACCCTAAATTCCAGAAGTTTTGATTAATCCTTGTCAGAGTTCTGTTTCTAGTGAAAATGACTATTGTTTATGGAAGTGGTTTGCTTTGGTTGGTGCCATCTTTAACTTGAATACTTTTCTTGTTAGCCCATTGGCTCCTCTCATTATTGTGGAAGGCGTTCACTTGTTTTAGATTTTTTGAGCCTCGCGAGCTTACTTTTTTTTTTGAAATTTGGATGAGTCGTCTTGGAAATACGTAATTTTGCCAAGAACGCTTGCTTTAACAAGGATTGGGAGAAACGGAAACCCCACGACAAAACTGGAAGTCCCTCGTGGGCGCCTGACTCTGTTAGAGCCCATAGACATACAAAACTAGAAGGCTGATTCAACCTATCGACCTGATAGTATAAACGGATCAGGGCCAGGGTTTAGAGGTGCTACCTAACATCTTACCTGAACCAGACTTGTTAGTGTTTACACGTATAGCTTGCTTAATAATGTCCTTCGTTTGATGATAGTATCTATGTGCGTTGTATGTGTATGTATAATACATGTAGGTGTGGCCGTTGTGACGTGGGAAAAAGATGCATCTATAAAATTCTTACATATTAAATGCATTCTGATATAAGCGCCTCGGTTTTAAGTGTTATCTTCAATCTTTTTCTTTTATAACTATCAATAAGAATCCTTCCCATAATTTTTAGTGCTTGTTCGAAAAACTGAGTATTTACAAATAATTTGAGAAATAACCCAAGTGTTTAAAGCCACTCGCTTATAGCACAAAAGTCAGTGTCTTTAGCAATGCCATTTAAATATATGTTGCTGCTTCAGATGTTCTCTGCTTGAATAGCGAAAACTCAAGACACCGTGATCGCTCGATACTCTGTAAATCTGAAAGGATTTAATGGGTTGCGACGGATTTTGGATACTAGAATTTTAAAAATAATTTGCGCGAGTCTGCTTGATAAATTTGGTGGTCACAGATTTCAGAGTCCACCGACCCAACCTGATAAGAGAATAAGCTCATAGTCAATTTAAAATTTATTTGAATAAGACATAAAACTGAATTTAAAAGAAGGTTGTACTGTTTTGGAAGTAGCTTGAAATGAATATTGTCATGCCCTTGACAGAGTCTTTGGACAGTTAAATTCAAACAACAGAAAACAATTACAGCCTTCGATGGGAAGACCCATATTGCATAGATAGACATGTTATTTTATGTGAGGAGCAGGGTCGGCCCTGACTTTTTTGGAGAATATGTTCGCTTAGTAACCATCTTTGTTTTTTAAGCAACAATTGAGGCTGAAGGTTACAAAGTGGATTTTTTTTTGTGTAGAAATTGTTAAAAGAATAAAAGTATTGGAAGCAAGAATAGTGGAGCTATGAAGTCTAACTTGAAAGCAATAGTGGGGCACCACATTTCTAGTTCATTGTCTACTATTACTCTACTACTATTATTATTATTGTTATTATTATCGAACGAGGAATATTAGGTTATAATTTGAAAATACCAAAGACAAATAAATAAGAGATAAAAAGAAAGCAAAGTGAACAGTCCAAAGTCATTATCTATTCTTTTTTTTTTTTTTTATGAAGGAAGTCATTATCTATTCATACATGGGAACTTTTAATAAAGGCAAGAAAAAGGATAGAATGAATCTTGCCAGTATTGATGTTATTAGTAGACAAACAAACATCATGTGTTTATGACCTTGTTTCTTTCCTACACTACCACTCTCATTTATTTCAAGACAAACCCGTGTTTGACTCACCAAGTAGACTTAGAATTGGGTTGGGAGTACTTCATAGGCATCCCACTAAAGAAAGGATAGTTCGTTTTGGGAAATAAAAAAAAATCTCTAGGACATAAAGACTTAGTCAGGATTGAATTGTGGATCGTATTTATATTTTAGCCCAAAAAATAAACTAAGGTGCTGTTTGTTTTTTTTCCAATGAATTTGGATAAGAAGAAAATCCATGATTTTAGATGCGCTTTCAGGATCTAAGCTTTGGATCCTTGAGAAGAAGGTGAGGTGAAGGTGAAGATGAAGATTAGGGGGCAAAAGACAACTTATAAAATTTTTGGGCCAAAAACTAAATAGGTCCTCCAAGTTAACGTTGATTGACTAAGTCTTTATGCCCTGGAGATTTTTCTTTATTCCCCAAAGCCGCGGCCTAAAGAAAATCCAACCTTCTTTGTAAACCAATCTAATATCAGCTGGAGTTTTTAGGAGATCCAGTATAGTGATCTTTCGGAAATTAGACATGTTTTCCAAAGTCAGTCAGGTTTTCAAGTGCGAAAGTATACAATAACTTTAGAAAATTGATAGAAGAAATTGCAAAAGTAAACTTACTCTAGAACGAAATGAGAATCCACTATACATCCCCAAATAAAAAAAATCCATCAAAAAAGAAAAAAATTTGACCCGGAAATAAGATTTGTTGATTTCATGTAGGTCTGAAGTAGACTTTGACTTGTAGCCTCTTTTAACGTTATTGTATTGGTTTAAAAGGCTCTTCTACATGATGTTATAATAAATTATTTGCGCGATAGTCTCTTCTAGGGTGTTGTCTTATGACGGTGTACTAGAAACCGGTCTCATAACAGCATGAGACAAAGTGTGGCGCTCTTTATAAAAAAGTAGAGATCATTTTCCTAGTGACATGTTTAAAACGTGGAAGACCATTGATATTTTATAGCATACATCCTAATCTTCAAATACCACTGTCCATAGATGTGGAACCAGTTATAAGGCTATTTGTTGTTCTAATAGAACAAGAACCAATGAATTCAGATCAAAAGATTCAGGTCACGAGTCATGGATCTTTTTTTTGAAATGTCTACGATAATCATTACATGGCATTGATACATCATCAAGATGTGTCTTCTGAGAATCAAACTTGAGGCCTTCAGAATTAAAATTTGCCTCAACACTATCAACCACTTGGTGAACTAAGTGTTGACGTAAAGAAATGGATCTTGTAAGGCACAAGTAGCAAAGTGGTAATCTGAATGGCAGCAAAAATCCATCGGGGTTTTATACGCGCCGCACATAAGTGTTATTGGCGCCGCTAATCATGCAAAATTGGTGAATCATTAGTATATAGAAAAGGAAGCGCCAATAGTCTCTTTTAGGGTGTTGTCTTATGACGGTGTACTAGAAACCGATCTCATAACAGCAGGAGACAAAGTGTGGCACTCTTTATAAAATTAGACATCATTTTCTTAGTGACATGTTTAAAACGTGGAAGACTGTTGATATGTTATAGCAGACATTCTAATCTTCAAATACCACTGTCCATAGATGTGGAACCAGTTACAGGGCTATTTGTTGTTCTAATAGAACAAGAACCAATGAAGTCGGATCAAAAGATACAGGTCACGAGTCATGGATCTTTTTTTTTTAAATGTCTGCGATAGTCATTACATGGCATTGATACATAATCAAGATGTGTCTTTTGAGAATCAAACTTTAGGCCTTCAGAATTTTAAAATTTGCCTCAACTCTATCAACCACTTGGTCAACCAAGTGTTGACGTAAACAAATGGACTTTGTAAGGCACAAGTAGCAAAGTGGTAATCTGAATGGCAGCAAAAATTCATCGGAGTTTTATACGCGCCGCACATAAGTGTTATTGGCGCCGCTAATCATGCAAAATTGGTGAATCATTAGTATATAGAAAAGGAGGCGCCAATAGTCTCTTCTAGGGTGTTTGTCTTATGACGGTGTACTAGAAACCGATCTCATAACAGCAGGAGACAAAGTGTGGCGCTCTTTATAAAATTAGACGTCATTTTCCTAGTGACATGTTTAAAATGTGGAAGATTGTTGATATGTTATAGCAGACAATTTATTCTTCAAATACCACTGTCCATAGATGTGGAACCAGTTATAAAGCTATTTGTTGTTCTAATAGAACAAGAACCAATGAATTCGGATCAAAAGATTCAGGTCACGAGTCATGGATCTTTTTTTTTTAAATGTCTACGATAGTCATTACATGGCATTGATACATCATCAAGATGTGTCTTCTGAAAATCAAACTTGAGACCTCCAGAAATTTTAAAATTTGTCTCAACTCTATCAACCACTTGGTCAACCAAGTGTTGACGTAAACAAATAGACTTTGTAAGGCACAAGTAGCAAAGTGGTAATCTGAATGGCAGCAAAAATTCATCGGGGTTTTATACGCGCCGCACACAAGTGTTATTGGCGCCGCTAATCATGCAAAATTGGTGAACCATTAGTATATGGAAAAGGAGGCGCCAATAGTCTCTTCTAGGGTGTTTGTCTTATGATAGTGTACTAGAAACCGATCTCATAACAGCAGAAGACAAAGTGTGGCGCTCTTTATAAAATTAGACAACATTTTTCTAGTGACATGTTTAAAACGTGGAAGACCATTGATATGTTATAGTAGACATTCTAATCTTCAAATACCACTGTCCATAGATGTGGAACCAGTGGAACCAGTTATAAGGCTACTTGTTGTTCTAATAGAACAAGAACCAATGAATTCGGATCAAAAGATTCAGGTCACGAGTCATGGATCTTTTTTTTTGGGAAATGTCTATGATAGTCATTACATGGCATCTATACATCATCAAGATGTGTCTTCTAAGAATCAAACTTGAGACCTCCAGTTTTTTAAAATGTCTCAACACTATCAACCACTTGGTCAACCAAGTGTTGACGTAAACAAATGGATCTTGTAAGGCACAAGTAGCAAAATGGTCATCTGAATGGCAGCAAAAATCCACCGGGGTTTTATACGCGTCGCACATAAGTGTTGGCGCCGCTAATCATGCAAAATTGGTGAACCATTAGTATATGGAAAAGGAGGCGCCGATAGTAATAAAGGAGGGGCCGATAGTAATAACATGAGGCGCTTATAGAACTGCCCAACCC
>BEHA01050397.1:183584-197029 GCA_002897215.1 Eschscholzia californica subsp. californica | reverse complement strand
CCTCCCTAGGGGTGGTGATTGGTCCGGACGGGCGGGAAACGGACACTAACTCAACCGGTCCGTGCGAAACAAGCACAAGTCCTAAGTGTCCACTCGGAGATCCAGACAAAACGGACGGACATTTCGGATTTTTCTCTAATAAAGTGCCCGTCTGTGACCGTTTTGATAGTCAGACAAACTGGGTATCGGTCGGTCGAGCATCGGTCACTAATGAACAAATAAATAAATTTTTATTCGAAACTAAAACTGTTTAGTAGCTGAATACAACTTTCTAAACCCCCACTTTACAATTCCAAAAAATAAATGAATTCAAAATTAAAAGATAATCATTGTAATTAATTTCTTATGGATTACGATCGGTTCTATTCTTCTTCTCATAGATTACGAACGTTGTATTGTGGATTCTAGGGTCACTGATGAGATATTGAGATTTTAGAGGAGAGAGATACTAGAGAAGCAGAGAGGCGAAGACAAGATTAAGAAATGTGATTTCTAGGGTTATATATAATTTTACTCTTGAAATCTAACATAACTAACCCTACAAATCTAAGGGCTTGAAATCAATCATATAGGCGGGCGAGTATAACAAACAAGATAAATGGACAGGTATGGACGTGTTCGGTCGAGCGAACTATATAAGCGGGCGGACATGTCTTATCACCGGATAAAGACCTATGCTCGCATCCATCCACTTAAGCTCTTTCGGTCGGGCGGGTGCGGACCGATTCGGACATCGAATGGTCGCGGACCCTTCGGACTAGGGCGGGTTTCGGGGCCAAAATCACCCCTACCCCTCCCCCCAAGAGCCCGAAAACCTGAAACCCGAAAAACCAACAGATCGAAAAGCCAAAGGGTATTATTGTGAAAAGAATTAGATAGACGCATTGAAGAGATGTTTGACTGTCTGGTCCAACGTGGCCCTTTTTCGGGTAAAGTCCCACCGAAAAGCCAATCATCTACAGCCCTTGGCGAGCTTTTTAAGGGTTTCCTTGCAGTTTTTCCCTTTCTCTACTTTCTTCCTTCCATTCTTGCTTGCGTTTAGAGAGAGAAAGTTATTTAGAGAGAGAGGCGGAATCACGTCGTACAAATTAGTTTGATATTTTGTTCTTGAGGTATTCATTTTCAACTTCTAATCTTCTTAATCTTGTTTATTTTTCCATATATTGATCTTATTTTAGTTTCATCTCTATTAGATCTGCAAATTAGTTTGACTTTTTTTTTTCATGACATTTTATGAAACTTAGACTTTTCGATTTTAGCTTTCTAGATTTCTTTTCGTGTCTAAGTGTTATAAATCGTGAAGATTGATCTTACTTTTCCGATCTAGTAAATTTGATGTTCAAAATCACACTGGATTTGACCTAATTTGAGTTTTTGCTATTGTTAGAAAATTAGGTATTAAGAATGTCTCCTTCGGAATCATCACGAGAGGAAAATGTTTACATGGCCAAATTGGCTGAACAAGCTGAACGATATGAAGAAATGGTTGAGTTTATGGAGAAAGTAGCAAAAACTGTTGATGTTGAGGAACTAACAGTTGAGGAAAGAAATTTACTTTCTGTTGCTTATAAGAATGTGATTGGAGCTAGAAGAGCTTCATGGAGGATCATTTCATCCATAGAACAGAAGGAAGAGAGTCGAGGAAATGAAGATCATGTGTCTATTATTAAGGAATATAGGGCAAAGATTGAAACTGAGCTCAGTAAGATCTGTGATGGAATTCTAGGGCTTCTTGACTCTCATCTTGTCCCTTCGTCAACTGCTGCCGAGTCTAAGGTGTTTTACCTTAAGATGAAGGGTGATTACCATAGGTACCTTGCTGAGTTTAAGAGTGGTGCTGACAGGAAGGAAGCTGCTGAGAGCACATTGTTGGCTTACAAATCCGCTCAGGTATCATTTTGAGAAATTATTTATGTTTCTGCAGCTCTGCTATTATTGTTCATTTAGAGAAGTTAAGCATATTATGTAATGTCTCATTTTGCATTTTAACATCCTTAAACTTGGAAGTAGTGGTGTTATTCGGGCTGGGTCAAGCCGCCAAGGTCTGCTTCAGGATGCCTTTGGAATGGAGTTGATGAAGTGGTGTCAACTGGACTGGTCGAGATCAGCTGATGTGTGGCATAGGCTGGCCTAGCCCGGGCCAATGTTTTGAAATACATTTTTACGCCTCAAGTTGGTTTGCTCACAAAAGGCGAGGCATACGCCTTGTTGCGTAAAAGGCGGTTTTCTCTGTCAGTTCGCTGTTCGCCTCGAGGTATCAGGTGACCGCCTCGATGCACATTGCATACGTACGCCTTGAAAGTTTCTTAAAACATTGGCGTGGGCCACCTAGATAGCCAGCATGTGTCATCCTCAGCTGGTCCGTTCTACACCACTATTTGGAACTCGGAAGTGTGGAGATGGGGAAAATGTTGAACTAGAATAAAACATTCTGCTACTATCTATGTAAATAATGTTTTCTCACTCGTTTTCTTGTGCAGGATATTGCTTTGGCCGAACTGAGTCCCACTCACCCAATAAGGCTGGGGCTTGCTCTTAACTTTTCGGTTTTCTACTATGAAATCCTGAACTCACCTGACCGCGCTTGCAATCTTGCAAAGCAGGTTAGTTTGTTTGAAGGGAATCATATGAATTGTTATTCTCAAGTTATGCTAAATTGCTTGGGTTTGGGTCCTGGAGTTTTTTTAATATTCAGTCCCAGGAGTTAGATTCTCATACTTTTATGTGATGGTGCATTTTGTTTTGCCTTCTCTAGGACATCAATAAATGTGCCTCTCTAATTGATTTTGTTTATAGCAGTTACTTCACATAATTATGAGATCATATAGATGGAATCCCTGCTTGTGATTACGTTATTACTTTCTTGCTTCTATATGATGTTTCTAATTCTAGACTTCAGTGTCATACTGTCATGAAACAGATGGTGTACGTTGACTTACAACTTGAATATGATATAGTAGTGTTCATGTAATAAAACTTTGCTAGTGTTCTTGTTTATCATGAAACCATTCGAAATCCAGATAATCCTACAGATTTATATGCAGTGGGTAGAGAATTTCAGAGGACTATGGTTGACCTGTACAAGATCTTATAGTCGATCTCTTATGGATGGTACTGGAAACTATACAATACTCATCGTCAGATCAACTATAAAAAATGCGTAGTCTTAGCCAGCCATTAGACTCCCACAACATGCACACACACAAAAACAGAAACATTACGTCTTACTTCAAGTAGCGAATAATGGAAGATCGCCATTTTTCTCAAGTCTGTTTGCTCCCAATTCCCACTCCCAAACATTATGTTAGTTAGTGATTTCTCTAAGTATTCATATCGAAGAAACTTTATTTGATCCTTTTGTAGTTCAGGTTTGATGAAAAAGTGAAATTTGTATTGTACAGGCTTTTGATGAAGCTATTTCTGAATTGGATACTTTGGGCGAGGAATCTTACAAGGATAGCACATTGATTATGCAACTACTGCGCGACAACTTGACTCTGTGGACTTCTGATATTACGGTTTCTCTCTCTCTCTCTCTCTCTCTCTCTCTCTCTCTCTCTCTCTCTCTCTCTCTCTCTCTCTCTCTCTCTCTTCCCCTTGTGTGTGTTTATAAATAAACCTGTCAATACAAGGATTAATAAGTATGGGGTTTATGTTTCAGGAGGATGGCGGTGATGAGATCAAGGAAGCTTCAAAACCCGAATCAGGGGAAGGCCAGTAACTGTGATGAATACGTCTTATGTTGGAGAATTGAATGTTAGTAGTAGAGTAAAGTTAAGTTTTTAACAAAGACCAATTTATTTTAAGTTGTATTTGCTGCTACTCCTATTGGTGTTCTTTAGTTTTTCTTTTTAAGTAAGATTCCTCGTAGTTAGCCCCGTCTGTGTTATGGTAGTGAGAGAATTTCTTCTGTCTGGTTGAAGACAGAAGAAGATTTCAAATCTTCCTACGCATTAAGGGTGTTTGTAATATTTGAACGTGGTTGTTGTTGTCGTCAGTAGTGAACAAATTTGGATTTGGGTTTGAAGCGATTGTTTGGATATTTAAGATATCATAGTTTCGTTATGTGTTTATGAGTTGTTTATTACCATGAAAATATGATATGAGATAGATTCAATAGATAAGCTACATTTTCCTCGCAAATAGGGGAAAAGAACTAATTATCTATAATACCAAATTGTCTATAAATGGTAATTTGAATTTAAGATTACCCCTTTAGGGGGATAGCATTCTCCATTGGAATGTTGATTCCTAGTTCATTTCTGCCTACCTAACAACATTGTGGAATGCGATTCAATACATGCATAGATTGTTGAGGCGATGTCGTATACCCTCCTGTCCCCACTCTTGAGAATTCTCAAAAGGATGTTAGTCGTTATAATAAGTGGCTTTGTTCGAATATGTTGTCCAAGTTTACGATCTTGTCATCCGTCTCAAACACCCTTTAAAAACATTTCAACAAAATGCAGGATGTGAGTATTATCTTTGACGTCTTAGAAAAACTTAAAACTGTACAATGAGTTCAGTGCTTCTACAAAACAAGAGATCAGTAAGAGGCTGATGAACCCTAAGATGGCTGAGGAAGCAACAGTGGAAGCACATTTTTTGTTTTTTGGAAATGGAAGCACATTAGCATGTTTTAATAGTTTATAAGATGTTATTCACTTCTTAGATTATTCAAACACTACGGGGAAAAACTCTTGTAGAGTCGGGGCTTTTTAGACCAGGCAAATGAAGGTTGTGCTCGAGTCTTTCTTTCGTTTATTTCTTCAACTAACTAGGGATTGGGGACTCAAGTTTATTATGCAAGAGAGAAGATGGGCATGAGAGAAGAGGAGTAGAATTAGAGAGAGAAGTGGGAGAGAAGAAGAGTCAGAGAGAGAAGATGAACAACAGAAACATGAGAGGGAAGATGGGTGCCAGAGAAGGAAAAGAAACAAAGGTACCGGCTGATGGCGCTTGGGAGCTGGGTGCTTGGATGGTGTCTCGGACGCTTATAAACTTTTGATGTTTTGGGTCGCCTGTTAAGAGCCCTGCCCGCTAAGAGCACTTCAGCAGGAGCTGATAGCAGCGCCCCACCTAAAAACGTTCGCCAATAATTTAGACAATAAAATAAATTGTGACACGTTAAACCTGTACTAATGGTCTAGCAATCTATTGTTTTTACCACCAAGAGAAAAATTGATTTTGGCAGTTCGTACGACGGTTTTAAAAATGTGGTGAGAACCTATGTATGTATGATTGGATGGGATTCAAGCTGTCCCGGGTGATGATCACGTCTTCTTGAAAATCTAGACATCCTTTACCAGGACCACGTGTCTCTCGTATAAACTTTTGTTTTATAGAATAACATCGGAAATCATGATAACGATTCAGTTAGAAAGTGATGAATTGGTTTTTTGTCAGTGAATATTTCTTAGCATGATGGTCCAGTCAGAAGCAATATATTTGATAAAGTTGTGATAATACATGATAGTCCAATCGGACGCAACACATTTGATGTTGTATGGTTAGCAAGGCGAATTTGCAAAAAAAAAAAAAGTACTAGTAAGGTGAAGCATCAACATCTTAACATGTAATATCTTTGCCGAATTGCATTAAAGGATAGAAGTTTGATTGTCATTAATTCTCATGTTCATTTTGGCATAATTCAATCCTCAAAATAGGTGCCCTAGATGTGATGACTACTTTCACCACTAAAATAGCATATTCTCTTACTCCTCTCTCTTGTCTTTCTCTGTGAAAGTGGGAATTAGTTCAATCTTACCACTTAGAATGTTTTTATCTTAATACTGTGTGCATGATTATGACAATTATTCCATGTAACTTGGAGCAGATTAACTTAAACAACTTACCTATTTCAAAAAATTGACAGAAAAACAACTAAAACATTACATTTTAACACAAATAAAAGCGGTAAGCTCCGGTCATTGTGTTGACAAGTCTTGGGCTTCTCTCCTCCAAGGTTTAAGTTAAACTAGTCCGAGTCCGAAGGTTTCTTTTGAGTTCCGGGCGGATCGATCGGAGACCTATATACCTGGGTGTCAACAAATGTTTGGAGTCAACAGAGATTGACCTTAGTCAATCTCCTCCACGGGGGGTTACAACAGTTTTTCCGGTGTTTTTACATACCTAAATCATTCCTAAACAACTGGATGCATCTATAAGCACTTTCTTTTTTACTCATGACACACCTCTCTTAGTGCCCACTCGGATTATGACAACCAGAAGACGTTCACGCACTAGGTCTAGTTGGTGTTGGACTTGAACAATATGGACTCATCCAATTCCAAATACTTTCAGACTACCTTGTCTACGAGCCTTGAGTCCGCGATCCATGAAAAGTGGTGAGAGAAGGGCAACCTAAAAACAAAAAGAATAAGTTGTCCACAGGGGGAATCTTAGAGGGTGTTTGATTTTTTTAGCTATTGTAAGTGCTACCACTTACTAAGTGATAATCACTTAGTAAGCGATATCACTTGTAAGTGCTCTGGCGTTTGTTTTCCATCACTTCTAAGTGCTTGATTTTTGTTTTTATATTAATTCTAAATGTCGTAAAAATGAGAAATTGTCTATTTTGACCTTAAAGTATTTACATGTTAGTATTTCATACTAATTCATTGTGCTCGCGAGTTTAGATACAAGAGAATTAGGGTTTATGAATACTTTGTGTTGAAAATATTAACCTCAAATAATTAAAAAGTATGAAGGAGAAAGAACTGACGACGTTGCATCATGAAGTTTGGGTGGTTCCGTGACTAATGAAGGAAGAGATGTGAAAAAAATTTAAGAGAAAAGCTTAAGTGAAGGATGAGTGAGAAGGAAAAGTGTCATCGCTAAAGTCATAAAGAGATTTTTTTTTTACTTATCCATTGTTTAAGATTTTCTTTTGGGTTATAATCATATTGGTAATTATTATATTCGGAGAAGGATAAAAATGTCTTTTTTAGCACTTAGAAAGTAAGTGCAAAAAAATAAGCTCCAAGTTGGAGCTTACTTTTTTGCACTTATTTTGACCCTGCTTACAAGTGATATTCACTTATTAAGTAAAAAAACAAACGGCCTAAAATTACCGGCCCACACTTACAAAAATCAAACACCCTCTTAGAGCATAATGTCTTACTTTAATTTATTAGGGTATTACCTAGACCACAAGATCAAACCAAAAAAAAAAAAAACTAATAAATGGAATGTTGCCGTGTGTGGGCGTCAATTGCTAATAAGAGTGAGTGTACACACGCCCTTTGTTTGTTCTGTTATTTACAAGAAGAAGAAGAAGAAAAGGTCAAACCTTTAGCTCGTTACAGTAAATCGCCTACTCCCCTCTTCAGTTGTTATTAACAAGAGAGAGAAAGAGTAAGAGAGAGAGAGAGAGTAATACATTCTGGTCGTCTCTTTCTCTCACTCTGCAAATCTAGGGTTTCTCTGATATTCTCTCTGCACCATAACAGCCATGAGTTTATCAGTATTACAGGTATTTATTTACACCTTCAGTCTTGTTTGAGGTTTAATCTCTAAACTACATAAAAAGGGAAGACTTTTTTTTTTTAATTGATTCAGTTCTTGTGTGGTTTGTTTGATTAGGGTTTCACTAAATCATTGGCCATGACTGTACTTTCTGAGATCGGTGATAAGACCTTCTTTGCTGCTGCTGTGAGTTTTAATCAATTTTCTCATTTTTATTAATCCTGTTAACAGTTCTAGCTTTTATTTCTTTTTTATTTTGTTGATTGAATTTTGTTCAAACCTTTGACTGGAAGTTGAGTATTCTTCAAAATAGGGGAAAACATGAGATATCGAGCTTGTTGATCTATTATTTATGGTTAGGTTTGTTTGATAAAATGAATAGAAATCAGTGAGTGATGAAGGAATACAATTAGTGGTTAAGAGAACTAGCCCTTCGGTTTATTGTCATCGTGTATTCAGAAGATACACGAGAAGAGGCCTGAATTGACTTTAGGATTTACAAAAGAACTAGGTGAATTGGATAATGTGATGTGAATCGGCCGTGACGTTCAATAAGAACAAGTAAATAAACCCTTATCCTTTTATTCGGAAAATATCCCATCTAAACAAACATAATCTGCGAAATTTACCAGGTTTTCCGTGCCCCAGATTCAGACTTTGATAATCGTCGTCGTCATAATATGTTGTAAAACCAACCCTCTGAGATAGGATTAACATAGGAATCCTTACTTGGATAACATGAGTGATAATAATCTATTGTTCGGATCTCAATTGTTTCCCGGCAGAGCCTACTCATGGAAACATTTTTTACGTTGTCATTTTGATTTTCAATGCCATTTCTTAAACCGGATTAGATCATTTATAAAACATGACAGGAGTTCAAGCATGAAATTTCTTTAAATATTTGATAACCAAGGCAGTCTATTATTTCTGCGTTTGGATTAGCATGTGTTTAGCTTCTGTATATTATAAGTAATGAAGCTCTAGTTTTTGCCTGACACCTTGTTTATTGTTTTTAGATATTGGCAATGCGTTATCCGAGAAGGCTTGTCTTAACTGGTTGCTTGGCGGCTTTGATTGTAAGTGATTTCTGTGCATAATATGCCCAATTAAGATTTGGTCATAAACTGAGTTAATTTTGTCTTTATACATACATAGATGTTTAATCTTATGATTGCATAATTTAGTAATTTACTACTTGATTGTAGGTCATGACAATTCTCTCTGCCCTCGTCGGTTGGGCTGCCCCAAATCTGGTAAGCATTTTTCTCATGACTCATAAAAGGAACTATTCTTTATAGATGCTTGTTGAATATATGCTTCCACTTGGTGCTCCCCTTTCACTTTCTTTCAATGTGGGTATCATGATCCAGATTTCTCGCACATGGACTCACCACATAACCACAGTTCTATTCTTTGGCTTTGGACTTTGGAGCTTATGGGAGGGATTTACTCAGGGAGGGTATGTTAGCTTCCCACCTGTGTTCTACATCCAAGTCATTTTTTGGTCACACATTCATTTTTCATCTTGGAAACCTTACCTGTGATCTTAAGTGCTAGTTCTATTTCACTGAACAGGGAGGAAGATGAGTTTGCAGAAGTTGAAGCAGAATTGGTTGGTATCTTTTACCCTTTGTGTAATTATAATCACTTTTTCTTTTCTTAACTCCATCACTATCGTCTCAGAATGCTGATTTGAAGACTAATACTGGAAAAGTAAAAGCTGGAGTCAAGGTGAGAGACCTTCATTTCAGAATATATTATCTCAATCACCGAGACAGTATTCAGCGTAGTACTTGAAAGGTTTTTGTTATGGAAGTATCTCGAATGGATCTAACTATTTTATGCGCCTCCAGGATGATGATTTGAAAAAGCAGAACAGACCATTTCTCACCAACTTCTTTTCTCCTATCCTTCTGAAGGTAGTTATGCTTACAAAATAAAACTTTTCTGGTGATAGTCTTAAGAATTTCATTTCTTCTTGATTAATACTTTTTATCTTCTCAATTCTTCAGGCATTTTCAATCACCTTTTTCGGAGAGTGGGGTGACAAAAGTCAGGTAAGCCGTAAGCGGCATTAACAGGAATCAGTGTCTGTTCATACTTGCATGTATTGTGGTTCACAAAATCATTCTTCTGAATACTTTTGACCTAATTCTATTGCCTTTTCAGCTAGCTACTATTGGATTGGCTGCAGATGAGAATCCTCTAGGTGTAGTTCTTGGAGGAATATTGTAAGTTGTAGTTGTTTCGTTTCTATATTATTTTGAGAATTTACAGTTTACGCCTAAACATAATGACTTCTTTCTTTTCTTCACAAATTCTTAATTTGGTTTTCACTTGCTTCATGTAGAGGTCAGGCGTTGTGCACCACAGCAGCTGTTCTAGGTGGCAAGAGTTTGGCGTCTCAAATTTCTGAGAAAATGGTAACTAACTTTTCTCTAGTCTGCCCTCACTTATTTCGACTCTTGTATTTTTTTTTTGAAATCAAAGTTATATCCATATATATCAATGCAGGTTGCACTCTCTGGTGGAATTCTTTTTCTTGTTTTTGGAATGCAATCTTTCTTGTCAACAGTCCAGTCCTAACTTCAGAACTCGTGTTCTAACCGTAAGTACATCTTCTTTTCCATCCTAATTTGATCGGTAAGGTTCGTTAGGCCGAAGCAGCCAAGCCTGACTTGTTTCATCATGGGGGGCTGAGAGCTGACAGTAGGGCTCACTCAATGTGTCTAGGTTTAGCCTAACACAAATCTCCCCAACTTTGAGCCGACCTTGATCACATACGCACCATAATATTTCACATTTTCGATGCATTTCCTCGTATCGTATTTGTAAATGCAAGTACTTGAGAAAATCATAACTTGAAAATTGTACTTTTCTTGTGCCTTTTTTCGCAGAAAATTGAAGGCAAGAAAACCTGAGACAATGGTTGTGATCATTGAATATTGTTTACCAGTAACTTTATGAAATTCAAATATTTGAAGATAAATAATTATGTGCTCTTAATTCCACTTATTCTTTGTGTGCTGAGTATCGTCTTCAGCCTATAAAATTGGTAGGATGCTACTTTTTGTCGTTCGGTTTGGCTGTTACTGGTTTCATTATGTTTCTTTGCCCTGAGCTGAAAACTCATCCGGGGGAGAGAGAGGTAGAGGAAAATTTACTTGATCGCCTTTCTAACACAAAAATATACTCAGTTTCACATTTTATAAAACAATCACTATTTCAAATGTGAAAAGAGAGGCTGGTGAAGTTCCTAGTTCTGGTCTATACAAAAAAGGTTACCTGTTATCCTTCGAACAACTTTTGGGTGTTCAAAACTACCGTGTACTTCTTTGACGATAAAAGGGTTTTATACTCACTAAATTCATTTGGGTTTTATACATGAAAAATTCTATCTAAATATATAAATTTTGCGTACTTCTCTGGCTGCTCTTCCTATGGTTTATACTCACTAAATTCCTATGGTTACTCACAAAATTCTTCAAACTACTAAATTTCCTGTGTTCACCTCTAATCCAGCCAAAACAGCCCTTTCAACAAAAAATACATCAACCATTCATGAGTTCCATGTTGGAAGCTGATCTAAGCTAGGATTTAGCTAGAACGGGATCTCATGATTTTGAGGGACTATATATAGTCTTAACTAGGAGCTAGATGTATAGTTGGATTTGAATGGTCGAGCTCTTGATTTTAAACCTAGCTTTGTCCAAAGTGGATTCCTAATGTATTTCAAGTAAGTGGAAAGTCTCATCAAAAAAAAAAGTAAGTGGAAAGTAGATAATCCACATTGGAAGTAAAGAGACAAATTATTTCCTTACAATAAATTGTCCGTGTATAGATATTCAATAAAAGGGAAGGGAAAAACGTTGACCGAAACAAACATCTTTTTTTAATGAAGTATGTTGTTTTGCAACCCTTTCCAAAATTTGCAATATAGTCTTTCTTAGAAATAAAATGACCTATTATAAAAAAAAAAACAGAATAACCGTGTCCTTCTTAGGAATAAGATAACCAATTTAAGAGAAAAGTGGGAAAAAAAGTTGCACTGGTTAAAATAAAAAACTGAATTCTCTTTCTCTCTCTCTCAATTCGTTTAGACTAAGAAAAAAAGACATTGAAATCTCTCTCTCAAGATTAAGAAAAAAAAAAGGAGTTCTAGTCGGATTAGGGGAGAGTTCAACTCAAATCCAGAATTACAATTTTTTTTCTCCTTAAATTTGAATTTTAATGTAACATAATATATATTGCAACAAAAAAAAAGTAACAAAATATAGATCAAAAGATTAATATGTAGTTTAGTCTACTTATTATCCTCGAATGACTAATAGATCACTAAAATCTGAATATATCATCGTATCTGAAATTAAAATTTAGGTTGAACCTGTCAGAAGTCATGGCCTTTTTGTCCATCACCATGAGATCTCTAGTCAGGGCAATGACCTAAGGAATGTCAGAGACAAAATTGCCACGAAATCTAACAATTTCGCTTCCTTTGTATTCACATATTTCTTGGCAACATTCCGCCTCATTAGCATAATTTTCATTAACCGTGGAAACTAGGCTGAAATCCAATATCCAAGATGTTTCGATCTATTCAATAAAAGTCCAAAGAAAGACAAAGTAATAA
The DNA here is from genome assembly GCA_002897215.1 of Eschscholzia californica subsp. californica. Classification (NCBI taxonomy): domain Eukaryota; kingdom Viridiplantae; phylum Streptophyta; class Magnoliopsida; order Ranunculales; family Papaveraceae; genus Eschscholzia; species Eschscholzia californica. The sequence continues at coordinate 184,929 of BEHA01050397.1, read as the reverse complement.
ATCAAGAATTATGAGAAAAAAAGGACTGAGAGAATTTTATCTTGAAAAATAAATAGGATATAAGTCCAATGTAGAATAATACCCAACAATCTTTTTGTCTATATAAAATTACTAAATGCCCGAGAGCTCCGACAAGGTCCAAAAAGTAACGTAGCAGGCCGTTACTGGTCAGGTTGTATCTTATTCTTGACGCCCGGGCCAATTGGTGCCGGCTACGTCACCTTTCGAGGCCGTGCGCTAACTGTTTGTATTGTCCCTTAAAATGTTGTCCAGCCTATATATCATACATATATGATATATCTTTTTTTTCAGATTGTTCATCGTGTGCCTCGAATCCTTGACCTCTAGGTGGAAGATTTTACCTTTTACCACTCCAATCAAGGGTTGGGCTCCCTCAAGGCAAATTTGGAAGGGAGTTTGTGAAGGAAGGGGGCGCTTATAACACTAATGGGAGGCCCCTATAAAACTTCCCTATATGATATATGGATTCCCAACAAGATAAAACTGTATATAACTACTTCTCCACTCTCTTTCCCGCCTCCTCCACTCATTTTTCTCTCATCAAAAAATGGCTTTCGAAACTCTTTCTCTCTCTTCTTCTTCTTCTTCTTCCCTCTTCCCTTTCTCCACAAAACCCACTCTTCCCAATCCCCCACTCATCAAATCCAATTGTTTCTTCTCCAAATCCACTTTCTCTCTCTACATTACCAATCGCATTGATCGTTGGACCAATCCTGATAGGAAGAAGAGATACGTCAATCCTCCCAACATCAATCGCCCTTGGGTTCACTCCGATTCTCCTCCACCCCATGATTCCAAAGGTAAAATGCCCTAATTTCTCTGTGTTATTGGTTCTGAATTACGCGGTGTTTGATCCAAATTGTTCTATCTTTTGGACAGAGAGAGTTAAAGTTGTTTCATATAACATATTGGGGGATAGAAATGCTATAAAACATAAAGGATTATACTCGAATGTACCTTCTGATTATATGAATTGGGATTACCGGAAGAAAATTATATGTGAGGAACTTATAGGATTAGACCCTGATATTATCTGTTTACAAGTAAGTAGTTCATCATCTTATTATGATTTTCTATTCTGTTCCTATCATAATTTGGTACTACGAGTTGAGACTTCTTCGAAAATGTTTATCTTAGGAAGTGGATAAGTACTTTGATCTTTCAGTCATTATGGAGAAAGAAGGTTATGTTGGTACTTACAAGGTAAAATTCTTCAAAGGTCTTCACTTTATCTATTGTGTGATTCTAGTAATTGAGTTTTGATCAAGGTTACCAGATTCGTGGTGCGTTCCGGTACGCTGTACGAAAATGGGTACGCGGTACG
>BEHA01050397.1:110587-126976 GCA_002897215.1 Eschscholzia californica subsp. californica | reverse complement strand
TTTCTCTACACCAAACATGACCTTAATGATTTACCTAACATAGTAAGTCTAAGGAGGTAAACTCAAATGCCAATTGTTGAGTACGACAAACTCAAGTAAAAATAAGTTTGGTGGGGGTTAGCTAAAAAAAACCCTGAATATTTTGGCGGAAAAAATTAGCACCGTAGGCAATATAGTGATATTTCGGGAGAATAATGGTTCCCCGGGAAATTATTAAGGTGTTGCTGACGGTAATTGACTTCAAGAAACCGTCGACAATAGCTCTTCGAACGACTCTATTTTCGTCGACAACCTCGTCAGATTAGTATTCCCAACACACTTTTAACCGATGCTTTGTCGCCGTCTGGAGTAACTATTGTGGACGATGTTTTAATTGCCACAGTCTAATGCCGTCGGAAATAAATTTGTTTTTTTTTATTGGTTTTTTTTTTGAGAAATCGACTACGATCTACGTTAGTCGTTACAAGGCATTGATACATCATGAATATGTGATAAACACCATAACCGCCTAAGTTAAACTTATAATGAAAGATGCCTAAAGCCCAACATATGAAAGAGGCCTAAAACCCGACATACTTATTATTTATTTATACCTGTTAGTAACCCAAGTTCAATAACTATGGATTCCACATCCCGTGTGAATCAAACCCAGGACCCCTAGGTATTTGGAGTTTATGTCAACACTTTGAACCACTTGGGCAACTAAGTGTTGACTTTTGTATTGTTCATGCGCTGGGATTGTGGTTTTTTTTTTTGCATATATCTGCAGACTTATAAGGAGAGTCTGACCCAACTCGGGATTATGCCTGGTAGATAAAAAATCTACTATCTGCCATTAATTCTATTGACATAAGTATATTGAAGTAAACATTACCCGATCCTGGACCCAGGGGGTGCGAAGAAGTTATATACCAAACGGAAAAAATTTGCAAACACAATAATTAACAGGAGAAAAACCATCAACACAAATACATTATATAGAGTATTATGGATTTATATCAATCAAGGACAGAGTCAAAATTTTACGTGAGACAGAGCTGCCTATAGATTAAAAGGTATGAAAGAAGTCGATTCTATGACGAGTTTTAAAGAATTTCTGGTGTGAATACAATCGTTTAACTGTGTATGTTACTTGTTTTTTTTTTTTTTTGGAATCTGATAACTTCATTGATTAGGCAAAGCCAAGATGGATTACAATAAGAAGTTAAAAGAAGAACAAAACACAAAGAAGTAACCCTATGCCCACTAACTATGAAGAGGAGGCATTTTAGTTTCTATGTGACTTTAGTGGTTCCCCCACTATCATGAGTTTATGACCCATTACCACCATTTGTTCATGTAGTTGAGTAACTAACTTTGAGTGGGTCAAAGTTTGTAACCGTTTTCCCACCACGAACTGGATTGATCGGAGAACCTCCATCGGTCGTCGGTCAGGATTTGACTCCCATTGTCAGGTCAGCATCTTCCTCCATGCAACCCGAAGCTTGAGTCTCAACCCGATCTTAATTTCTGTTTCCCACAACTGCAATACTTTGATCTCCAAGAGATCACACATAAGAAGCAAAATATCCCTATCTTCTCAAACCTAAGTTTAACATGAGGAGTTTGAATTTGACAAGTCCACATCTCCTGAGATTTCTCTTTAAATGAAGAGAGTAGTGAGTTGTTGAAGAAGCACCAAGTAGTTGTCCATGATCAAACACTCGAACCGGAAGAAATTCGAAAAAAAAAGATCCTATAGATCAACTAAACAGGCCCTAAAAGACCAACAAAACAAATAACGATTTATTATAAACGAAAAAGTAAAGGGATCTGGCGAAGGGAGATCCCTTCGCCAGAGAAGCAACGACAACCAATGAGTTTTACAAAAAAACGGTTATAGGGAGTCTCTCTCTGTGTGGTTGGAGAGAGTACTAATAATAATATTATGTATGTTACTTGTTGAACAAATATTTTTGTTTGTTTTTTTTGAGGTCAAGTGGTAGTTTAGAAAGCCAAAATCCCTACTCAAATCATCTTTCATAAAAAAGCGAAAATTGTAAATGAAGGGTTTGAACCTATCCTCTTATGCCTCAATCAAATCAATAACCACTAAGTTTTACTGGTAGAATAATGCACACATAAATATGTACAAATAAAACTTTTATTTTCTACCCATTTTTAAAGAAAAATGGGCAGAGACAGGGGAGCAGTTGCGCCACTGAAAGTAAATATACAACGGATTTATCTGGCATGATTATTGGATCCCTAATCATCCACCCCCTCTCAATAATCAGAACGATTCTAATCTCGAATGGGTCTCTCAACTAATTACTAATAATATATGGAATATGAATATTATTAATAGTTGTTTTGATAATGAAATTTGCAGCTCAATCATTAACATCAACTTACAGGCCGACTAAGATGACAAACCGAGATGGTCTCTCACCAAATCAGGTAACTTCTCTATTAAACTATGTATAATTTTCTCAGAACAGGAAGTGCGGAACCAATGCACTCACGATCAGAACGACTGGTATTTTATTTGGAATATGAATACCATACCTCAGATAAAATTATTCTTTTGGAAATGCAGTACTAATAGTCTACCAGTGAAAGACAAAATTGGTAAATTTATAGGAAATACTTGTGCGTGTATTAATTGTGACGAAAATGAAACCCTAGACCATGTAATGTTGCATTGCACTTTTGCACGAGCAATTTGGTTCCATTTTCAGGTACGATCAGAGACTATTAATACAGTTAATGATTAGATCAAACAATAAAAATCATTAGAGGAAGACACCATCAATCTATATGCGAAGATATTATGGTTCATTTGGAAAGCCATATGTGAGAACTGTTTTTCGTCAAAAAAACAAACACCTACACAAATGATCTCACGGATTAACAATTCCTCGACTACTCCACTCAAAATAGACATTTCAAATTCTAACAAATGAGGGGATACACGATAAAAACAAATATGGAGACCTCCTTCGATGCCGTTCTTTAAATTAAATGTTGACGCTTCATTTACCAAACTCACCGAACCAGCAGGAGTCGGATGCATAATACATGATAACGAAGCTAATTTCATCATAGCAACGACAGATTCAGTTCGATGCCAAAATGCGGAAGAATGTGAGAGCATGGCGATTCACCTTGGTATTTTATGGGTCATTCAACTACAGATAAACCACGTACAAGTAGAAAGTGATAATGCAGCTCTGATCCAGTTCATCAATGGCATTAGTGACGCTATTCACTGACAAAAAAAAAAATCCTGACTCACTCAATGACCCTTAGAAAATATTTCTCTCACATAATCTTCACACATGTTCTGAGGGAATGCAATGTCAAGGCGGATGCACTAGCCAAATGGGGAAGACGCAATGGTCAGAGAAAAATTTAGAATGTAGCTCCTTCTTTTATTATTGCTTTACATTGGAAACATATGTTTGTTTTTTCTTAGTTGTTTTTAATGCGATGTTCTTTCTCATAAAAAAAAAAAAATATTCCTCTCATTTTTGAAAGTTAATAAAGTTAGAGTGAGCCTAGTTTCATAAAAAAAAAAGATTTTTTTTACTGGCTGCAATTTTGAAGCATCAGAATAGCCATCCTGAATAAAAGATTTGGTCAATTAATATTGACTCGCGAGCATGTTTGATCTTGGCCCAAAAATAAACTTATAGCATCTAAGTCCTTTATCTTCGTGTTAATCTTCACGTCACCTCTACTCCACAATTTGACCCGAAATAGCCACCAATCCCACCTTGGTGAAAGCATGTCTATATCCTAACATTCTAATGTGTCCTTGGTCGTCTTGGCCCTAACACAAATATATTCAAAGTTTTCGATCCAACCCAATGCTCAAGGTGTGTGAAAGTGAAGCTTGAATTCAATACTTCAATCAATAGAAAATCAGTTTACATGAGAACTCTTTATATAGAGTTTAAGAAAGAAATTAACAGAATTATAGGATCATTATCTAGATAGAGAAAGTTAGTTTTAGGATAACTAACAGATAACTAATGCCTAATCTATTCTGCTAATAGACAGTGCACGAGTGAATAGTACGTGTGAAGGGTGTGCTTATAGAAACTGATTAATTACACCTTCATCCTTTAATAACTGTTCTTCTTCTTCTAAGGTCTCTTGTTCATTTTGTCTTCGACTTTAGTCCCTGGTACATCATCATCATCACCTCTCTTACAGCCCCCCTCAAACATATGTTCCAAGGAAGGAAGGAACATAAGTTTGCTTCTGAGAAACTCAAAGGAGGAAAGGAGAAGGCCCTTTGTTAATATGTCAGCAAGATTCATATCTGAAGAAACAAACTTAACCTCCAATTGATGCAAATGAACTAGATCACGCACAAAATGAATATCAATCTCCACATGCTTTGTTCTAGCATGGAACACAGGATTAGAAGCCAAATACTTAGCCCCCATGTTATCACAGTAGAGAACCATTGGGAATGAGACAGTAATGGTAAGATCTTTCAGTAAGTAAGAGACCCAAAGAAGTTCAGAGGTGGCTAAGGATAATGCCCTATACTCAGCTTCAGTTGATGATCTAGAGACTGTATTCTGCTTCTTGGAGGACCATGAAATCAAAGAGGAGCCTCAGAAAATACAATACCCACTTGTAGATCTCCTAGAATCGGGGCAACTCCCCCAATCTGAATCAGAATAACCAGACAAATAGGAAAGATCTCCTGAGGCAATGGTAATGCCAGCTCCAATGCTGCCTTTCAAGTATCTAAGAACTTTCTTGAGTAAAACTAAATGAGTAGATGTAGGATTGTGCATAAATTGAGAGATAGTTAACTGCATATGTAACATCAGGTCTTGTTAGAGTGACATACTGTAATCCACCAACAATACTCCTATATGTCAGTGGATCATCAAGGAGATCACCATCCAGCTTAGAGACTCTTTTCCCATGAGTCGCAGGAACCCCACTAGGCTTACAATTGACCAAATCCACCCTTTGAAGTAGTTCAACTATATACTTGGTTTGTGTAAGCTGAAGGGAAGTGGAAGAAGGACACCTATGTACCTCAATTCCCAAAAAATAATGGAGGATACCCAACTCCTTCATTGCGAATGCAGTACCCAAATCATGAACCAGGTTCTGAACCAAAAGTTTACTTGAGCCAGTCAAAATTATATCATCAACATACAGAAGGAATACCAAAAGCTCACCATTTGTATTATAAACAAACATAGAAGAGTCTGAAGAGCTTTTTGTAAAACCCCATTGAACTAGATAGCTAGCTATTTTGGTAAACCAGGCCCTAGGTGCCTGCTTGAGGCCATACAGAGATTTGTGTAAATGACACACAAAATCAGGATGATTAGGATCAACAAATCCCTGTGGCTGCTTCATGTATACATTCTCAAACAAATCCCCATGAAGGAAAGCATTTGAAACATCAAGTTGGAGAATTGGCCAAGACTTTGTGACTGCTAGAGTTAACACATTTCTCACTGTTTGTATCTTAACCACAGGGCTAAAGGTCTCTTGATAGTCAATTCCTTCTTGTTGGTTGTAGCCTTGTGCTACCAACCTAGCTTTATATCTCTCAAGAGACCCATCTGACCTGTATTTAACTTTGAAAACCCACTTACTACCTAGCACATTCATAGAAGGAAGCTTAGGGACCAAAGACCAAGTCTTGTTTTGTAAAACCCACTTACTACCTAGCATCACACCAGTGCTCACTTTTGCTGGCCTCCTTATAAGAGGTGGACTCAGGGATGGATTGAGTATGAGCAGCCAGAAAAGAAGAATGAAAGACATGAGGTGATGTCAGTAGTGCCACATAATCAGGTATGTGCTTAGGTTTAGCAATACCACTTTTAGACCTTGTCTGCATAGAATGAGTATTAGGAATAGAAGTGTCTGGAGGTGAAATAGATGAGGAAGTGTCCTCTGCTGTCTCAGTATGAGGGGTTGGAATGGCTTGATCATGGGTAGGATAATTTGTGTGGTGATCACTTAAAGAAGTGTCACAACTAGCTGGTAGAGCAGGCAGAACAATAACTTCATAAGGAGAAGTAGGCTCACTAGATAAGGAAGTAGGATCACTTAAAGAAGTGTCACAACTAGCTGTCTAGAGACATACTCTTTATTTGAAGTGAGATCCAAGCATTTGAACCCCTTATGGGAAGGACTATATCCTATAAACACACACTTTGTTGATCTTGGACTAAGTTTATCATTCTTAATGTCTCCAAGATAGGGATAACAAGTGGAACCAAAAACTTTAATCATGTTATAATCAGGGGTCCTATTGAATAATACCTCATAAGGAGTTTTGTAAGAAAGTACCTTACTTGGAGTCTTATTGATGAGGAAAGTAGCTGTAGCATATGCATGATACCAGAAGTACTTGGGCATAGAAGCTTGAAAAAGAATGGTGTTGCCTACAGATGTAATGTGCCTGTTCTTTCTCTCAGCTCTCCCATTCTGTTGGGGAGTATAAGGACATGAGCTTCTGAAAAGTATCCCACACTTATTTAGATGAGCTTGAAAATCCCCCTTAGCCAATTCCAAAGCTCCATCACTCTGGAAGGTCTTGATGGAGGCAGAGAGAAGCTTCTCATAGTGCCTTTGAAAATATTGGAAGCAACCCAAGCTGTCAGACCTTAGTTTCATAGGGTATATCCAAAAGAAGCTACTATAGTCATCCATAAACAATATATAGTATCTAATACCAGACTTTGTAGTGACTGGAGATGGACCCCAAATGTCACAATGAATAAGCTCAAGTGGAGTGGAAGAAGAGCTTGTGGATTGATAGAAAGGAAGTCTGTGACTCTTCCCTAGCTGACAAGAAGGACACACATCATAGGTATCTTTAGAAGAAATAGTGATTTGATTACTTCTTTCCAAAATTGATATCACTTCTTTGGAGGGATGGCCAAGTCTGTTGTGCCATGTCCTAGCAGAGGCATTGACACTATAAGCTTGCTCTAAAGGTATATTTGATGAACTATCACAGAGGCTCATAGTAAAGTCAATACTATATAAATTATTCACCATAGGACCATCAGCTAGCACCTCCTTAGACCATAGGTCTCTAATTAGAAACCCCCAAGGCAGGAACTCAACACTACAAAAATTCTCTTTAGTGAATTTAGAAATAGAGAGAAGATTCTTATGGATGGCTGGGACATGGAGTACCTTTTTAAGCTCAAATGCCTGAGATCCAGCAATCACAGTAGCTTTCCCAGTATTTCTAATATCAAGACACTTTCCATCTCCAATCATAACTCCATTATCTCCTTTATATGGAGAGCTATGAGTAAGAATACCCTTGGTGTGTGTCATGTGGCTAGTGGCTCCTGTGTCTGCTATCCATTTCTCATCTTTCTTAGTGGAAAAAGTGGAGGGAATCTGTTCAGGAGAAGAGGAGAGAGGGTGGGAATCACTCATAAGTGCTCCAAAATGGGCATGCTCCTCTTCTTCCTCTTGTTGTTCTAGGAATTCATCTCCTTGTTCCTCATCTTCTTCAATTTCTTGTAAATGAAGATTAACAAAGTTTCTTGGTGGGTTTCTTTGAACAGGAGTTGACTCTGAGAAGTCCTTGTATCTCATGCGACGTTGCCTAGCTGTGTGACCCCATTTATAGCAAATGCCACAAGGTATAGTTGTATAGTCAAAGAAATTATTTCTGACAGAAGGAGAATTAACTTTGGATGGAAGCTTGGACCCAGACTCAAGAGCTTGAGTCTGTGAAATTAGTTTGTTACCTCTGAAAGGAAAGGGTCGAGACACACCTCTGGAAGGATATCTTTTAACAAAATAAGACTCATTATCATCAATTGGTTCTTGTTCTTTAAGCCAATGTTCATGGTGAAGAAGTCTACTTCTTAATTCAACAAAAGTTAAAGAACCTTCCCTATTTTGAATTGTAATGACAAACTGAGAATACTCCCTTCCTAGACCTTGAAGAGCAATTCGTGAGAGTTCAGAGTCAGAGACTCTATCATTTACAGCCACAAGTTAATCAACAATAGTTTTTATCTTACTAAGATATACAAAAATTGAAAAAGAACCTTTCTTGATAGATTGAAGACTGTGTCTCAAGGAGGACTTCTTTGCTTCAAATTCTTGAAGGAAAATTAACTCAAGATAGACCCAAATGTCTCTTGATGTTTTTAAGCTTAAAATATCTGATGCTATTGACTGAGAAATGGTAGCTTTAATAAAAGATTTGACAAAGCTATCATTTCTCCGCCATTGAAGATAGGCTGGATTTATGGAATCTCTACCCTCAAGAACAATTAACTGGGGAGGTTCTTCAATTGTACCATCAATATAGGAAATTAGGTCATTTCCAATGAGGGCATTCTCAATTTGGTCCTTCCAGACCAGGACCAGGAAATTTGAATCATCTAAACGAGTAGAAATCAAACTTGTAATATTCGCATTATGAGTAAACTGACCTGAATTAGGGTTTTGATTTGTAGCCATTTCCAGGAAGAGATTGAATCCCTGATTCTTTGATACAGAAGAAGCAACTCTTTTCCAATTCGAAGCTGAAGATTCAGCTTGAAGATTTTACAAAGAATAGCAGAAACCTCTGATCAATTTAAAACTATCTTGTTCTTTGAAATTGTCCCAATTGCGCTTTCGAGGATCTGATGATCGAAAAAAATCGCTTAGGGCTCTGATACCATGAAAGTGAAGCTTGAATTCAATACTTCAATCAATAGAAAATCAGTTTACATGAGAACTCTTTATATAGAGTTTAAGAAAGAAATTAACAGAATTATAGGATCATTATCTAGAGAGAGAAAGTTAGTTTTAGGATAACTAACAGATAACTAACGCCTAATCTATTCTGCTAATAGACAGTGCACGAGTGAATAGTACGTGTGAAGGGTGTGCTTATAGAAACTGATTAATTACACCTTCATCCTTTAATAACTGTTCTTCTTCTTCTAAGGTCTCTTGTTCATTTTGTCTTCGAATTTAGTCCCTGGTACATCATCATCATCATCTCTCTTACAGTGTGTAACAACCATTCAACCGGAAAGCGTACTTGGCATTTAGCTAAAAATTTCGACCACCCAAAATAACTGAAATGGTATTCTTCCTATCTACTGAATATTAGCTCATATTGCTTCTTGATTAAAGCACCTCTTTCACTTTATTGGTCACAAAGAAGATTGATTAGCAATCGACACTAACTAAGTAACGCAAACAAAAGTACGGAGGAGAGAGAAATAAAAATGAACGAAGAAAAATAAGTGGAAGACTGGCAAACACCTAGAGAAGAAGAAAATCAATGACATTCGAAAAAGACCAGAAGTATGAAATAAATTTAGAAAGAGAGTTAGAGATCTACAAAGGAGTTTCAGATTACTAGTTTATTGTATAAAACTCTTAATTTAGTTTTGTTTTCTTTTTCTGTTAAACCATTTTTCTCTTATCTTTTAGTTTCTATCACCAAGAACTCATGTAAAATTGAGAAAAAAAAGAACTCAGGTAGAAAAAACACTACGGGGTTGTCTATAAACGAATCCAGTTTCATGTCGTTTGCCAAGTGACATGTGGAATTAGAGGAGTATAAATTGAGGTGCCTACAGAAATCCACTTATAATTGGAAAAGTAATTAGGAAATGTAAAAAGCGGCTCTGAAGATTGCTATAGGCGCCCCCTACGACCAAATTTCAGTTTTATTAGATGGGACTCCGACAATCATTACGTTTGAATTGCGTTGATACATCATAATTAACACGCACTACATCATGAATTATATGGGATAAATCTTGGTGATAAACTGCTTCTAAAACCCATGTTTTATGCCTTTTGTATACGGAAATAGGGTCAAAAGTCCAATTTTACGTTTTCCTTAAGTTAGAAAGCCAAGTAGTAATTTGTTTGGTTGAAATTCAAATATTAGCATTTTGTTAGGTTGAATATCTTATATTTTTTCGACTTTCTTGTAATCAGTTGAAAAATAAGATAATACATAAACAAATTGAAGACTAGAAAAAAAATCGAGTTTTCATTTTTCACCGTAACAAAAAAATTATGGAGAGTTCTGACCAAAATTTCCCTTTTGTATAGTTCTTTCCTTTAATGTACAACTTCCACCATTTCATCTTATATTGTTTCTCAAATATTCTTAAATAATTTTCTACTAATTATTGTAAAAGTTCAAGAGAGAAAGTTTTGGAAAATAGATTAGGTTTAGAGAGTATTTTTCATATGTCGCTTTAAAAGAATGTAATGAGAGGTTTTCCATCAAAAAAAGTCTATCGTCATTAAAGTATATATATTAAAATAATGATTAGGTGACTATAATTATAGTGACAGAAAGTAATGAATATGGATATTTAATGTGGTTTAGTCGAAGGTCCTCCACATAGAACTTAATATTGGATTTATTATTGTAAGAGGATACAAGGAAGAAGAAGATTCAGAAGGAAGAAAGAACGAATGCTAAAGGCGCCCTCTATCCCTCGTGTACTTCACTCGTGTGCCTACTATAATGGCTGTTATGAAGTTAGTTAATATTGTTAGTGTTAGTTAATAGTGTAATTAGTGATAACGAACTGTTACTCTTACTCTCTCTCTCTCTAGAATGATTAGCTATATAACTCAGAATTCCTGTAAATCGTTGGTTAATGAAAGTGAATGAATTGAATCTTACTTTCCTTCATGGTACCAGAGCCCTAATGGTTTAGATCAAAATCGATCCAAGAAAACCTAATCGATCCAAGAAAAAAAACCTAATTGGGACGAGAGACCTAAATAGATCAAAAGGAGTTGAAACTTCCGCCATCAAAGAATCGGAGTATTCAATCTTCTAAAACACAACTACGAGATCTTCTTCTGCATCATCGAATCAGAGAAATAATCTCATCTCATGGAAAATCCAGAAATTATCAATAATCCCCCAATTCATACTATGAACCCTAATTCAGGTCAAATATCTTACAATGCTAACATAACCAATTTAATTTCTATAAGATTAGATGGCTCCAATTTTCTCATTTGGAAAGATCAAATCGAGAATGCCCTAATTGGCAATGATCTCATGTGCTATATTGATGGATCCTATGAAGAACCTCCACAATTGATTCAAATCGAAGGAAGAGATACTGTAAATCCTGCCTATCTTCAATGGAGGAAGAATGACAGTTTTGTTAAAGCCTGCATCAAAGCTACAATTAATCAATCTATAGCATCGGACATTCTAGGGTTAAAAACAGCAAGAGATATATGGAGTTATCTTGAACAAATTTATCTTCAGGAATTCGAAGCTAAGAAATCATCACTAAGGCATAAACTACAAACTATCAAGAAAGGTACATCTTCTAATTCTGAATATCTAAGTATGATTAAAACTTTGGCCGATTCCCTTGTAGCAGTAAATGATCGAGTTAGTGATGCTGAATTAACTAGAATAGCTCTACAAGGTTTGGGAAAAGAATACTCCCAATTTGTTATTACAATTCAGAATAGAGATGTAGTTTTGAGTTTTGGAGAACTTAGAAGTAGATTGACTCATCATGAAGTTTGGCTGAAAGAACAAGACTCAAATGAAGAAAATGAATCTTATTTTGTGAAAAAATATCAATCAAAGAATCAAATAAAACCTTTCTTTAACACTAAATTTCCAAACCAGACCCAAAATTCAGAAGGGTCTCAACAGAGAAATCAATTTAGACAAAATCAAAGACAAATACCATCTCAATCAAGAAACACATTCTTTGATTATACTACCATACCTTGTGGTATTTGTTACAAATGGGGTCATACAGCTAGGCAGTGTAGAATGAGATTTAGAGATTTTCCTGAATCAACATCCTCAAACAAGGTACCTCAAAAAAATTTTGCAAACTTACATTTGCAAGAAATAGAGGAAGAAGAAGATGAGGATGAAGATGGGTCTTTTGAACAACAAGATGAAGGAGAAGAGCAAGCACATTTTGTTCATTATGATGAAAATCAAGAGGTCTCTCATGAAGCACACTTATCTTGTCAAAGTGAGAAAGATAGGAAATGGATTGCTGACACAGGGGCTAGCAGCCACATGACCTATACAAAAGGAAATCTCACTGTTAGTGAACCATATAAAGGCACAAATGGGGTTTTGATAGGTGATGGCAAGTCTTTACCTATATCTAGCACAGGAGAGGCAACTGTTAGCTCTGGTTCAGCTACTTTTCAGCTCAAAAAGGTACTCCATGTACCAACTATTTAAAGAAACTTGCTCTCCATCTCTAAATTCACAAAAGAGAATTTTTGTAGTGTTGAGTTTCTACCATGGGGCTTTATGGTCAGAGACCTATGGTCCAAAGAGGTTCTTGCTGATGGACCCATGGTGAATAATCTCTATAGCATTGATCTTACACTCAATCCATATGAAAATCACTAGATGATACTGAGGAAGCTTATTCTGTAAAAGCATCTGCTAAAACTTGGCACAATAGGTTGGGACATCCTTCTAAAGACATCATTTTGAACTTAGAAAAGGAAAACAGGATCAAACTAAGCTCTAGGGATTTCATATCTCTATGCAACTCTTGTCAACTAAGCAAGAGTCATAAGTTACCTTTTGCCTCTTCATCAAGTACATCTTCTGGTCCTCTTCAATTGGTATACTATGATATATGGGGACCATCCCCTGTAACAACAAAATCAGGGATAAGATACTATATATTATTCATGGATGACTTTAGCAAGTTTTTCTGGATTTACCCTCTTAAGCTAAGGTCAGAAAGTTTGAGCTGTTTTCAAACCTTCCAGAGGCACTATGAAAAGCTACTCTCAACATCCATTAAGGTTTTTCAAAGTGATGGGGCTCCTGAATTGTCAAAAGGGGACTTCAAAGCTCACCTAAACAAATGTGGGATACTTTTTAGAAGCTCCTGCCCCTATACACCTGAGCAAAATGGGGCTGCAGAGAGAAAGAATAGACAAATTACATCAGTGGGTAACTCATTGCTCTTTCAGGCCTCAATGCCTAAGGATTTCTGGTTTCATGCTTATGACACAGCCACCTATATCATAAACAGAACCCCCACTAAGGTACTTTCTTATCTAACACCTTATGAAGTTCTGTTTAACAAATGTCCAGATTACTCAATGCTTAAAGTTTTTGGATCACTATGTTATCCATATTTGGGAGATGTGAAAAACGATAAACTATCACCTAGGTCTGTTAGGTGTGTGTTCATAGGCTACAATACAACTCACAAGGGGTACAAATGCTTAGATATGTCCTCTCAAAAAGAATATGTATCTAGGCATGTTATTTTTGATGAGTCTTGTTTTCCTTTTGCTGAAATCAGCACACACACTACTTCACATAGAGATGAACAGCCTACTCCATATCAAATTTTACAGTTACCTATACTGACTCAAAGACCATTAAGTTCCATACCCTCATATCATACTAGCTACCCACAATCTGATCAGGAGCTGTCCCCCAATATGTCTTCCTCAACCTCATCACCTATGCTCCCTATCTCACCACATTCACAAATAGAGTCTTCCTCATTACCCACTCCTTCTATTTCACCATATTCCAATTTAGAACCTATTCCACCAGAGGTTCCTTCTTCTATTCCACCAGAGGTTCCTTCTCCTATTCTCACTAATCAACATCCTATGCAAACTAGATTGAAAAGTGGGATAGTTAAGCCCAAAGGCATTCCTGATCATGTTTCACATTTCACTGTTCCTCATGCTATTCATTCATCCTATATTGCTGCCATCTCTTCTGTACCTGAACCAAAATCCTATAAGGTAGCTGCTCAAGATCCAAATTGGGTTCAAGCAATGCAATCTGAATATAAAGCTTTAATTCAAAATAAAACATGGACATTGACACCCAGATTACCATCTATGAATGTCCTTGGGTGCAAGTGGGTTTTTAAAGTCAAGTACAACTCTGATGGTTCTCTTGAAAGGTACAAAGCAAGACTAGTTGCTCAAGGGTACTCCCAGCAAGAAGGTATAGATTACCAAGAAACATTTAGTCCTGTGGTGAAGATACAGACCATTAGAGTAGCTCTTACATTGGCAGTGACTCATCAATGGTCTATCCAACAACTTGATGTGTCCAATGCCTTCCTCCATGGGGACTTGAGAGAAGCTGTCTATATGAAACAACCTGCTGGTTTTGAGAACTCTCAGTTTCCTGATTATGTCTGTCTCCTTCATAAGTCTCTATATGGACTTAAACAGGCTCCAAGAGCCTGGTTTACAAGAATAGCAACCTATTTACAACAATGGGGTTTCAGGAGAAGCACCTCAGACACATCTATGTTTGTGTTCTACTTGGATGGCCAAATTCTTATTTTCCTTCTCTATGTTGATGATATTATTCTCACTGGTTCGAGTGAGTCTTTGATGAAGAAATTGGTCACTGATTTAGGACATGAGTTTGCTATGAAACAGCTAGGTGTCCTTCATTATTTTTTGGGCATAGAGGTTAAGTATCAAGGCTCCTCTCTGGAATTGACTCAAACAAAGTACATTACTGAGCTTCTTCATAAGTCTGAGTTACTAGACAGTAAGCCAAGCTTAATTCCAGTGTCTCATGGCAAAAGAGTTTCTAAATTTGATGGAGAACAGATTGATAACCCTCTTTTCTATAGGAGTATGGTTGGAGGCCTTCAATATGTGACTATGACAAGGCCTGATATTACCTTTGCTGTGAATTACCTAGCTCAATTCATGCAGGAGCCTACCACCACTCATCTTATACTACTCAAGAAGGTACTTAGATATCTAAAAGGAACTCTTGGTGCTGGCATCTCCATTGTTTCAGGAGATACTTCACTCTTATCTGGCTTTTCAGACTCTGATTGGGGAAGTTGTCCTGACTCTAGGAGATCTACTAGTGGTTACTGTCTTTTTCTAGGGTCTACACTCATTTGCTGGTCTTCTAAGAAGCAGAGTGTGGTTTCAAAGTCTTCTACAGAGGCTGAGTATAGGGCTCTCTCCTTGGCTATTTCTGAGTTGCTGTGGGTTTCTTATCTGCTGAAGGAACTCCATGTTGAAGTTACAAAACCTATGACTATTTTCTGTGATAATATGGGTGCTAAGTATTTAGCATCTAATCCAGTTCTTCATGCTAGAACTAAGCATGTTGATATAGATTTTCATTTTATTAGGGACTTAGTTTTTCAGAAGACTCTTGAAGTACAGTTTGTGCCCTCTGAAGATAATCTGGCTGACATTCTTACTAAGGGAGTTCCTTTCTCCATTTTGAACTCAATTCGAGCCAAACTCATGGTTGTTCATCCTTCCACAACATGTGTTTGAGGGGGGGTGTAAGAGGATACAAGGAAGAAGAAGATTCAGAAGGAAGAAAGAACGAATGCTAAAGGCGCCCTCTATCCCTCGTGTACTTCACTCGTGTGCCTACTATAATGGCTGTTATGAAGTTAGTTAATATTGTTAGTGTTAGTTAATATTGTAATTAGTGATAACGAACTGTTACTCTTACTCTCTCTCTCTCTCTCTCTCTAGAATGATTAGCTATATAACTCAGAATTCCTGTAAATCGTTGGTTAATGAAAGTGAATGAATTGAATCTTACTTTCCTTCAATTATATTAATCTCCATAATAGTTTCCTAACTAATCTAGAAAAGATGATGACATCTTTCTAATAATATTAGTAGATTTTTGTAAGGAATATCTTAAATATATAAATTCCCTATCTAATAATAATATTAGATATTGACAAGATATATATGCAACTTAATCTTTGGATGATCGTTTAATCTTCGGGTTCTCAGTCTTTCACGGTATTTACATATCTTGTTACCCCTCGTGCACTAAACACATTGTCCATCTTGAAGAAAATGGTGAAAATACGTCAAAAATGTCAACTTGGCTGACTTTGAATGGAAACTACTCAGAGAACTGTTGTTATTGGGTTATGGATTCGGTTCTTGACGACTGATCATATGACATTAAAGATTATATAAATATGAATTGAAAAATTAACTTATCTTATTTGATGATCGAGGCGAGTGGTCACTCTTTCCTTAAGACAATCATGTCCCCGCAACGGTGCTAACGGTCTACGGACATTTGTCTCCCAAGATACAACGATCACGTCATATAGAAAGAAGCACTACAATTCTATATGCTCCATCGAACTATCGAGTTACTATGCTCTCAAACGCGACTCTAGACGACTCAACTATTGTCTTTAAAATATACTAAAAGCTGTCCAAAAAACTTACTTAAAAGAGAAATCAAATGGTGTATTTATAGAGTTAGTGGTGACTCTACAAATTCACAAGATGCCTCTCCATTAGGATGTGTCTACCCATAACTTAGTGTCTTTTCACAAGTAACCATTGCATATAATTTCAGTCATATTAAAAATTATTTATTAAATAAGTAATTTTCCAACA